>JANHGB010005436.1:0-35648 GCA_026283785.1 Coracopsis vasa
GGTGCTGAGGCGCTGGCACAGGGTGCCCAGAGAAGCTGTGGCTGCCCCATCCCTGGCAGTGTTCAAGGCCAGGTGGAACACAGGGCTTGGAGCAACCTGCTCTAGTAGAAGGTGTCCCTGCCCGTGGGGTCCTTTCCAACCCAAACCATTCTATAAGTCATACAGCGTTTTCTGCTGCAATGTGTTTAGAGTGATAAAAGTTCTTCTGCCCTCTCACAAAAGTGTCAGAAGAAAAACCTTCTTGTGTTTTCTGCGTGTGCTGCCATGACAGTCACTGTGTTTGGGAAAGCCTGAGGGGACTTAAAACATTGGAGTTTATTATATGTGTTTGAGAAGGCCGTCAGACTTCGCATAACTTTGTGGCTAAGCATCACATAAAGCACAGTAAGATGCAGCTTCTGCCTAAATAAACGTGTTTAAGAAAAGAAGTTTACAAAGGGGTAGGTGATTTACCAAATTCATCTACTTATGGCATTGCATTAGCTTTGGAGCTAATGTGTGGAAGCTGTGCTTCCCTTGAGCACAAATGCAGTCTGATGCAATACACATGCAGTGTATTGCTGAAGTTTCTTGAAGGTCATATATTTGCAGGTCATCTGATAAGGCTTCCACTGTTGGTTGTGGTGTGAATGACTGAGGTGAATAAATCTAGACAACTTTTACAGTTATTTATCGCTTGGAATAGAGGAGGTTGTTCCTACAGCACCTGTTGAGTTGTTCATATCTTTAAACCAGTGCTTCTTATTGTGGAAGTGAGTGCAGAAGGCTAAGGAAAATATAGACAAAGCAGTATTAGCAGGAGCTTGGCTGTTCCAGGCCAGGAAACTGGGAAGTGGCTGCAAGTTTAAGGCAATTGGAGAACTACTGTCTCTGCTGTGAGACAAGAGATGACTTGATAGAGAAGCAAAAAACCCCAATGAAATGTTTCAACCTGCAGCTACATCTTGTCCCCTTAGCTTGGGACACCTGTACATGGGGATAGCATGGAAATAGGAGTCAAAAGGGCTCAAACCCTCTGCAATTTTATATTGGTTGTTAGAAATACAGCTGCTATATGAGGGAATGAACATGAAGCTTTGCTCATTTGAGCTAGGTGTTAGTCTCTTGTGTTCTCTGCTTGTTTTGTGTGCTGCCAAAGTTCCTCTGTCTTGCATCTGAATCCTGCCAGTGGTTTGCCCAAGCATCTGGCATACAATGCACTAATAAGAGTCAATAGGAATGTGAAGGAGTCCCATGATTTGCCACTTCATCATAGGAAGATTTTCAGGAATACATGCTAAAACCCCCAACATATCCTCAGTGTTGGCTAACACGGGTTGTTTGAGGTTTTTTTTTACACCTTGCAGGTATCACTGATGATTTCCAGACTTAAATTTTCAGTGTACCTGGGAAAGACATGTTCTGGCAGTTGAGGTCTTTGCGAGAATGTTGCTCTTGTCACATTTTTGTCCTCCAGAGAACTCTGGACAATGCAAGACTCAGTTACCAGATCAAGAAACATTTTCTAAATAGATGCAAAAAAGGGGCTTAGATACCACTATATTTAACTCATACAGCCATGACTTGCTCCTCTAAAGCTGTTGGTGTTCATTTCAATACCTAGCAGGGCTCATCTTGAGCAGTTAATCCAATGCTTCATAGTAAACTGTGTCCTTTGTATCTATTAATTTCATTTTGCTCAAAACATTTATCGAGCTGTTTTCTCTCAATATGCATTACACTCAGAAATACCTTACTGAATTGTGGAATATCTCTGTACTTTATCAAGTACAGAGATTATTTCTTAATTGCATCAAATGCAAAACTCAAGACAGTTTTTCTTCTTTTAGCCACGTTTCTTTTACTCTCTGACTTTAAAATAAATGTGAAATCACTTTAGCCAAGTGCCCTTATGGAGTAATTTATCTAAATAAAAATACTGCAATATCAGAACCATAAAATATTTCAGAGCTGAGGCCCAGAGAACATTAGTCACTATGTTACACTGTATATACTGCACACTTTTAAACTTTGTATAAAAATTCATTTAACTGAAACATGTTACTTTGATCTGGCACACAGACTTCAGCATCTTTAAAACAGGACAATAACAAAGTAAAAGCAAGGAGGTTTGACAGGTATGCCTCTTAAGGGAAAGGAGTCCTGAGCTGATCTTTCAGCCACAGGCCAACTTAATTGCAACTTGTTTGCTGGAAAAATCATAATGGAGTTTCTTATTAATTATCTGTCCATTCAAGTATCACATTCAACCAGCTAAGTAATGAAAAAAATCATGACTGACAAAGCAGTTTGCAGACCTAGCACTGGAAAGCAACACTTTCGTTAGTAAAATAATCCCATAAGCAGTCAGACAGCAAGTACAGTCACAGAAAATAATTCACATGAAACCACTCAGTTACCTAAAAATCCCCTACATTATTGAAATAATGTAGCTTTCTTAAGAGCTTGATTTTTAAGTTTATTTAAGGATATTATGAAAAGCAAGAAAATAAGTGTGTTATTCCCCAACATTAGTATCTCCAACAAAGCAATCAATTTAAACCCATGCAAAATTGCTAATATTGTTATTGCTGTCCTCGTTCATAACTTAGTGTCATTTTATTCATCTTGCCCCCAAGAAGTGACCTTTTCCCGTGCATATCCCACCTTTTTTCCACAAATCCCCTGAGTGACAGAATCTCATCCTAATCCCATTTCCATTTAGATGTTAGAGAAAAGCACTGTAGACCTTTGAGGGAATAAGTAATCAAAATGGAAAGATAATAATATGTTTATGAAATCTGGATTTTGTAATAGCAAATTGAAAAATTTACAACAGTAGTTCAAGTCACTGAAGGTCAATGTTACTGAGAGTTCAGAGCCATCGATCAAGTGTTTTTAAATGTTCATAGTTAAGATTATTTTTAATACAGAACATCTCTATTTCAGAGAGCACCTCTTCAGAGGTGATTTGCCGTCTACCTAGCAACCACAAAATCTGGTGTTAAAAGCAAATGTATCTAATGGAAAGCCACACTAGGAAAAATCTACTACATATTTTAGCTGTCTTTTAAGCAAGAACTAAAAACACAGAACAACTTCACAGGCCTCTACAAAATGCACCACACACCACAGTTTAAGAATTCCAGCCCTAATGACTGCTTAAAGGTAAAAGCACATGAAATTCAATATTGCAAAAGGATACTTTGAGTAATATGCAGTTGTACCTTTTTTTACTAAAGGTAAACTTGCTTGCTTATGCCTAAAAGCTACACCAAAGGAGTACATTCTGAAAGCCAGTGAAACTTAACTGAGGTCCCAGACAAAAAGGTAACATTTAAACCTCCTCAGCAGTTTCTCTCACTTGAGCTTCAATTTTCCACTGTTTGAAAGGACAGCTTAGACGCGCTACCAGCCATTGGGACTAGATGGCGTTTTCTGTGACTAAACCAAGAGGCCATATTTGTCATCTGGAAAAGGTTTTACTGTACTGTTGCTCCGACTGAATGGCTCACTGTTGTTCTGCGACAGCCATACTCTTCCCTTCACCCTGCTCCTGTTCCTGCAGCCCTTCCTTTGTTTTACCCAAGATCTTTTCCTACAAAATAGTTCTAGTGATTTGCATAGAGTTGTTTTACACTGTATTTCTACTTCTGGCTATTTTCAAACCATTTTGTGTCATTAACAATTCACAAACTCAGATGGAGACTCTGGATATCTCTATTATAATACCTCACTACAAAGCAGCACAGCTGTTAACAAAAGTGTCTGAAGCAGCAAATGTGTCTGGTTTGATGATTTGGAATGCAATTGTTCTTCTGTATTGAAGAACTTTAATATTAGAAAACACATGCTGGTACTGAAACCAAGAACACTGATTGATCTATTAACAGCATAAAATGATTAAGTAAGCATTAGATATTTTAAAAAGTCTTGGGTGTATAGGATCTCAAAGCTCCTGCCCGTCTCTGTATGTATAAGCAAAATCTTGGCATTCTTTTTGGCAGATGACCCAGTGAAATGACTGATGTATTAACATTAATACATTCACATAAATTAACTTCTGCACATAAAAACCACGGAGGCTTTGAGCCCAATTACATCTGTCTGAATTGCACAAATACTCCCTCTGCGGTCAGTGGCAACTCAAGAAGGTGAGGCCAATCCATATGTTATATTGATTCTAAATGCACAAGCATATGCAGTTAATCCCTTTCAAACCTTGCAGAGCACAAACTCTTGGAGATCTTGCAAGCAGCCAGATGAAAGTTGCCTTTCAGAACCAGGGAATGTGTGTTGCTAGAGATTCCAGAAGATGCTGGGCCAAAATCTGGCTTTGCTTTTACTAGTGTAGAATGAGACTATTTCAGTGAACTTGTACACCAATATGAAAGTGATTGTTATCTCGCAAGGTAGAGTATAATGCTAGCATCTTCCTATATTCCTTCCTCTTAATTCCTAAGAAAACCAAAGTGAAGATAACAAGTGAAAATATCGGTTTGTTCCAGCTATAATTTTTATAACCCATAAACCATTTGTCAGGTACTTCATGATAGCTTTTAGGGTCTCTCATGTGCTCCTAGTAGGTTTTATCTGGAGACAATTCAGATACCAGAGTCATGACTGACAGTATAAATCTTCCCAGGTAGGCTGAAAACCATTCAAAGTTGCAAACACACCTGTGGTCTGTGCTTGCATGTGAATGGAATCTCCTGTATACACAGGACTTGTGGCATCTGTGACAATCATTACAGATGTGAAAAATGTTTCTGTGAAGTTAAAGTTATCACCTTTAGATGTGTTCACACTGATTTTTTTGTCCATCAGCCAGCCACTGAACCCGAGTATTTTGAACTTATGGCATTTTACTTGGGTGTTGGTAGTGCCTACTTGTGTGATTTTCTAAATGCTGAAGGAATACAAACCATTTCTCAAGCACAGCTCAGAGTGCACAGTCTAACTCCCAATATCCAGTTCAGAATCCTCAGATTTCACCGCATAGCTGGATCATGCAAGTAACTGAAGTAGAAATGCACTTGCTTAATAAATAAGTGTTGTATTTGCATGATGTTAAAGTACATGCTTATGACTGGCTAAGTTCCAACTTTCATGCCTTTATAAGTCAATATTGTCTAGCAAAACAAAATAAAATGCCTGTATTATCCAAAGTAAGGAAAATCATTTAGACAGAGCCATAGCACTGAGCATTATTTTCTCTACATTTTCATTGTTTCCTCGCCACAGTTTAGAAAGCTTATATAGTAAAAATTTTGAAGCAAACCCAAATATGTTTTCATAAGTTTCATGGTGACATAAGCATGTGAAACCAGAAAGAACTACATTTGTATGCATCTTTAAATGATAAACTTACTCCATATTCCCAGATTGGTAGGAAGTACAGAATATACTCACAGCAAACAATTTTCAAACACTAAGGTCAGAAATGTGAGTCATTGCTGCCCAGTACATTAAGAATGTCTAACTTAACTCTTGAACCATTTAAAAGAATCGCCTCAAAACTCACAGCAAAACCAGCCATTATTCAAGGGTAGCAGTCAATAAACTGGGGCAAGTCCACTCTTTGTCTTACAAAGATGGATTGCTGGTCTGTCTAAACTTAAAGTTGTATGTGCTCAGTGGCTTTAAAATCTCATTGTCTCTGCACATGCACCTTAAGAAGAAAGCTAGTTTGTCTAGATTAGTTTTCAAGCCAGTAGTTGTAACTGTGGCGATTTTACTCTAAGCGAAAAAGTTTGTTATAGCACTTTATTGCATTTAACTTCATAACAGTTTTAAGTAAATGCATCGAGGGGCACAGACTATAAAAGTAGTGAATGCTGTGCAGAAATTAGAAAGAAAAAAAGAAAAATACATAATAAATGATGTAAAAAGAAACAGATAACAAAAATTAAAAGGATTTTACTAGAGGAAAAACAATTTCATTTTATTGTAAAGCTCTAAATGAATAAAATAAAGTCTTTGAATGTGAAGATGATTAAAAAGACAAAATCATTAGCTAAAGATATTTACAAGTTTAGACTTCCATTTTGATTGTAATTTTAATTAGCTGGACACTGGGGGGGGGATGAAAATGAAAGCCTACATCATCTACTTACTCTTTAAATTGCATTCCACCTTAATTTTCTGCTCTTCAGTTCTTAATTTTCTCTATTTTTGTTCTAACTAATCCGGTTATCAGAATAAAGCGATTTTCTCTCAGCCAGGTTTAACATTCAGTGTTTGAACCAAAAGTTCACCCCACTGCTTCAATTTTTATTCTTTCAATAGCAGAAACTCTCCAGGAAACTTTTCCAGTCTTTTGTCTGTACAGCAGGGTGCTTTATGTACACATGACAGTTATGTAGCTAATAACAAAAGATTCTATTTTAAAAATAATTATGTTCCATTTACACAGTTTCCCACGGAATTTACTCATAAAATGCAGGATGCACCAAAAGATTAAATGCCATTTTCCTGTTCATTAAAGCCATTTTTCTAAATGTAACTGAGTTATTTGCCTTTTTGTCTTGAAAGAACCACATGCTCAAGAAGCAGTTAGAGTCAGTTTATTCTTAAACAAAAGAACTAATTACATTTAGGCTGTGTCTGCAGCATGCCATTAACTTGCAGATTTGTACCCCAATGTCAGGCCATGGACAGATACTACTTTTATGAATAGCTGCACTGGTTGGAGATGCTGAAGAAGCTGTTGACCCGACTGATCCTTCAGTGCCAAGAAGTGCTTCTTCAGCTGATCTGACCAAGTGAGGGAGCACAGTACATCCTCCTGCTTCTAGCAAAGCCATCCAGGTCGATTTAAATATTTGATGAAGGCTATTGAAGTGTATTCTGTTGCCTTTTCCAGAAAATCTGGAAGCAGAAATCCAGAGCCAAGGTGGCTGCCTTGCTTATGAGGGTGAGCTGTGGAAAAGGCATTAAAAAGATTATCAACACATAAGGGCTTGCATCTGCACTGAAAATGGAAGATGTGATATAAAAGAGAGCAAGGCTGTATCTGAGCCTTTAACCAGCCAGGTTCACTGCTTTAGGCTGAAAATGCCTACACTACAATTGAAGTTATCTCTTAAAGGTCAGCAAAAAAGTTAGTGTCATCTCAGTAAGTCCTTGCTCCTTTCAGGAACAATTCAGTCCTAAGAGATGTCTTCTATGCCATTCTTACATTACATGATTAGTTTTAGCTGGCTAAAAAACAGCAATCAGAGTTTGATCTTGACAAGTTCATTTTATCTCATTGTTTTAAAAAGCACTTCATTCACAGGTCTTCTTGCCCTAACTTCTCACTTTAGAAAAGAACACAGATAAGATTCACTCAGGGCCTTTTTATAAGACAATTTCCACTGAGTGTATAAACAATCTTCAGCAAAGCCTACAAACACCTTTCCCTGCTTGGGAGTTCTTCTCTTTTTAGTGTCATTTTAGTTCAGATCAGTATTGTGCTTTTGAAGTGAATCTGATTATCCCGATGGTCTGTGCTTTGATTCACATCAAGATGTGGTATTGAAGCACATGAACTGAATTCCTTTTGGATTAGACTGAAGTGGAAAATGCTGGAATGCATCTAATGCACTCCAGCTGCAAATGGGCATTCAGTCAATAGAACCCAACTACAGCTTTTTTAAAATTAAAAGAAAAAGTTTGACATGGACATCACACCCTCTTCTGCTTTAAGTTAGCAATCCTTCTGGTCTAGAAATGTTGCAGATGCAAAATCAAGGATAGTCTACTACAAATTCAGCACCACCTAGTTTTCTAAAAAGGGGACATTCATCATGTAGTCACCCTCTCCCAACTAATTCTAATAGGTTCAGAACTCTGTTGAGATACAGTTGTCTGTCCCCTGGGCAGAGCTGCCAATTGCAAATGTTATATTTAAAACTAAAGGTCCAATTACAGGACCAATTTATGACCTTAGTTGAGCCAGTATAAATCTAATACAGTTCATTGACTTTAACCTGACTGCAGGAGCTTCATTCCAGATTTGTTCATGTGTAATGAAACTAAGTACTATGGCTCCAATTATGACTTGCCTAAGAATTAACTAATAATATAAGTTGCAATACAGAGTCCTTCCACCTTTGAAACAAGGTTTCATAATTACCATTCCTGAGTCAAAAAGCATATATTCAGTTCAATGGTGTTTCAAGGACTGAAGTGCTTTAAAGATTCTGCTTAATAAAGAGGTGGGCATTTTGAGACATGAAGACTTCAGTGTCAACCCCAGGAAAAAAGGGCTGGTCACTTGATGTAAGATATAAGTACAAAAAGGGTTTTCTTTATCCAGAATAAGTGGCAAGGTTGGCTTTATTTCTGTGTGCATGCTGTAGAAGTATTAAGAATTTTTGTGGGTTTCAGTTTGCAAGGTTTGGTGGAATTCTCCAAAGGGGAGGTATGCTGTGAAGAATCTGCAAGGGCCACATGCCTGCAGGTTGATTTTCAATATTCAGATTGAAACTAGAGATACTGCGCTAGAGTTTCAGTACTTCTATCTTATTCTTTAGTGGCTATGCACATATGCTGACTTGATCGTTGTCAAGCAATATCTGCGTAGTAAGAGCCCAACCTTTTCAAAAGCAATTCAAAGCACTTAAAATTGGGCTTTTGCTCTGTATTGGTCCCCAGAGGAACCTGTCTATTTGCAGTGACCAATGCAGTTTAGTGAGGCAAATCTCCATAGACAAAATTCAGACTTTTTTTTTCCAGTGCATTCCCTTATTCCTATAGAAACATACTAGTTTTCCATGTGCACCACTAAATATGTAGTAGATATTTGTACACAAGTTATTTCTCTCTTAAAAACACATAGGAAGAAAATATAGTCTCATTTTTGCTCACTCTGCAGAATGTAGTTTAAAACCCAAGTAGGCACATATGACTTCCATAATGCACACAACTATTGAATAAGCAAGCACCAGTACTGCCCAGTTACTGTTCCAACTGGAATTTAAAACACATTTTCAAGTTTGAGTTTTCCTGTTCCCCAGTAATATAAAGACTAGCAGACATATGTCAAAGGAAAAATATAAAATTATAGAATCATAGAGTAGTTAGGGTTGAAAAGGACCTTAAGATCATCCAGTTCCAGCCCCCTTGCCACGGGCAGAGATGCCTCACACTATGTCACCCAAGGCTCTGTCCAACCTGGCCTTGAACACCACCAACGATGTTGCAGTGGAACCCTTTTTTTGGGCTTTCACTGTCAGTCTACTTCCTTTTTTCTGTGATAACTACTTGTGAATTGATATAGAAGAAAGGAGCAGATAGTCTCATAGAAATTTTCTTACAGTAAATAGTCCAGTTG
The DNA here is from genome assembly GCA_026283785.1 of Coracopsis vasa. Classification (NCBI taxonomy): domain Eukaryota; kingdom Metazoa; phylum Chordata; class Aves; order Psittaciformes; family Psittacidae; genus Coracopsis; species Coracopsis vasa. The sequence goes on from JANHGB010005436.1 coordinate 9,299, forward strand.
AAGTAAGCATGACCATTCAACCCACACATTCGAGAAAGAAGAGTCATTCAGAAAAATATTCACACATTTAATATAAATACATATTTTGGAGCTGTCCTGGTCAGGTATGATTTAAGTAGGTGCTATGCTCAGGGAAGCTTTGATCCAAAATTCCCTGAAATTCATAGATATCCCACATTTACCATATGGAGTTTTATTTTCATCAAATTAACAAGAAGGAAATTAAGTAACTGGATAAATGCTCTACCCAGTTAGTCTGCTACAGAACAGCCACAGACAGTTGATTCTGGAAAGGAGGACTAACTGCAGACAGTAAGTGCTTGATCCAACACTGCAACTACATAGAGACTGAACAGAAAGTTAGAACAGAATTTAGGTGTCTAAACTCTAACAACACTGCATACCTTACTTTAGATGTATAATAAACAAGTTTCAGTCAAAACTGGAAGTAACAGTCTTGACACTATCAAAATTTTCTTACCTAGGTATCAGAATCCTGCAGAACACAACCTAGCAGGGTTTTGTGAGCTTCTGAGTTTCTGCTGGCCCTAGTTTTAAGTCTGTATGTTTGAATGCTTGGAATTAGTTTCAGGTGCAGTAATCACAGAAAGAAAACATGTGCAAGAGGAGTTTCTTTTTAAAGCAACAACAAAACTGAAACAGGTTGAGAGAATTATCCATCAAATTACATTTTTAAGAGTAGCTATTAAAATGTTGATGAAAGAATATAAGATGATGAGTCAGGGACACTAAAAGACCAAATGTATGGGTTCTACAAGATATTACACTAAGTACTAAGAATTTCACTTTATAACCCAATGTGATTAAATAGCATATTGCTGAAAATGCAGATGTTATACTACTATAGTAAAAAATAAAAGAAGTGCCTTTGAAAGATGTTTCTAATTAAGTCATGAAAGATCACAAAGAAAATAGGGAGAGGCTTTACTAAGAGTGCAGTCATAGAAGGACTAGGATTTGAGACTGAGCTTTGAAGTTTCCTTCTTCAAACTACATGGCCTTGAAGCTATTGAAAGCTTGAAAGATTTTTTTCTGGTGAAACCGGGTAATGTTCTGGTTATGTTGTACTATTCAGAAATATGTGTGAGTTGTTTGTAAGGAAGAATTATTTTTAATGAAAAACTGTTTTCAGGTTGACCTTGGACTTGTATTTTGAAGGCAGCTAAAGAGAAGGCAACATTCACAGCAGTGAAGATTCCTGCTAGCTATAGAACATTCAGATCTCAGTTATGCATGTTTTAAAATGGCAGTGCTGGTTAGAAAAAGCAAAATAATTCATCTGTTTTTCAAAATAAAAGATAGTACAAGATAAAGTTTTGGCAAAGGCAGCAAGATTTATGAAAACAATCATTTGTGTATGGGATGGTTTTATTTCTAAATAATCCTGATTTCATAGGCATTAGACAAGAGACTGTTTCTGAATTAAAAGAAGTGTGAGCATTCTAGTATGTTGTATAGGGTTAGAAACACATGTCCCTAAATAATATCACAGTTGAGATTGTGGACTTTGCTTCATCTCAAAATATTCCAGTACTTGGCAGGATAATGGCTTTTCTTCAGCCATTCAACCTGCTGTCATTATGTATTGCTTGAAGGAAGTACTTAGCCGTAAGAATTTATGAGTAAGTTCACATATGGAAACAAGCCCATGAGTATATGCCAGGCCCCCTTGTTTAGGGATATTCTTGTCATTCACTTATATCCATTTTTACAGGGTCAAGTCTGGCTTTTTGTTGCTATTTTCTTCTACAAAACCAGATTCTTCCAGGCTGACCAAGAAGTGTGTTTCTGTTCAGTCTAACGTTCTCTCATCTTTATAGAAATTAAACATTCTGTTTGGGAGCTGATCTTCATCACTTCCCAGCAGATCAGTAGTAATTACTTGATTCCATGCTGCCCACACCCTTCAAAATCTGTGACACGACACTCCTAAAAATCAGGTGCTGATGGAATTATGAAACATACTCATTCTTGCAAACCTCTTCTGAAAAGACTTGAAGGAACAAATTCTTTATAGAGTTAGACCTGCCAGGCTCCTTGGCTGACATCCCAAACTAAAAGCTCTCTTGCATTTTGAAGTCTGGATGTGACCTCTTCACCAGCTCTTCCAGGGAACTGGAACGTTAGGTCGATTGCCTTACTCATGGCTTTATCTCTAATGTTCTCATAACTTTTTTTGTTATTTTAGTACAGTGACCATACTATTAACCCAGTCAGTAATGTCTGAATAAACTCCAAATGATTCAGCCATCTGGTGAAGTTCAGTTTGTATTCTGTCTCTGAGAGTTAATTGGGTTTTATGTGGCACATCTACTTCAGAAAGCACACTGGGGCCTATAGCAATGGGATATGTATTTAATGCATCCCAATTCATTAAAAACTTCATCAGATTCATTAACTGTAACTGTAGTTTGTGCATTCATTTCAGTGGACAAATTTGTTTAATCATATACATTTGTAGTTGGCTGTTATATCTGAGCATGTTTCCTCTTCCACTGCTTATAACTTTAGCCAGTGGCATCTCCTGTGCAGAAAGAACAGTTTGGCTTACTGTTTTAATTGCTCTCTAATGAATCATATTTAGTACTTTAGCATTTGAGCATTGGGTGGCTGTTAGGTGTTTTGCATATGTTGTTACACTATTATATTTCACACAATTTGCAAAACTCCTGCATGTTGCCTTTATTTCTGGTGTCATAAACTATTACTGAGAAAGTCTGGGTTTGAACATTTGTGCACAATCAGAGTAATTAACTCAGTATCTTCATGACCATCTAAACTTTGTTCTCTTGAATGCATATGCCCAGGCATGTAATTTGGTTTTGCAAATACTACATTTTGTCTGGACATAAACCAGTTTTGCAGCATGGAAGCTCTCGTGGTATAACTAATATCCAGCCAAAGCTGAGAGTTTTGGAGATGTAACTAGATACCATGGCTACTATTTAAAAGACCCAGCTGCTGAGAGCAGCTTAAATCAATAGTGGCTCTCAGCAGAGCCTTGGAAGCACAGTCTGTGATCTCTATACTAACAGTAAAACAGAAGGAGAAGTTTTTCCTTAAAGCAATGACTTTCATGGTAGAATCACAGAATGGTTAGGTTTGGAAAGGACCTTAAGATTACCCAGTTCCAACCTGGGCAGGGACACCTTCCACTAGACCATGTTGCTCAAGGCTCTGTCCAACCTGGCCTTGAACACTGCCAGGGATGGAACATTTATCTCTTCTTTGGGCAACCTGTGCCAGTGCCTCACCACTCAAAATAATCTCATGATTCATCAATGGCTGATTCCTTATTTTTTAGTATTTAAAGGTTGCAAACATTATATTCAGTCCTCCCTCATATCTCTTCATCCTGGTGTAGTTAATTTTCTTTGGATTTTTGTAATTGTTTAGTATTGAACTTCGTCTTTGTTGAAACAGATTTTTTTACTCAGATACATTTCAGTTATTTTTCCCAAACTTGCTGTTTCATTTAGAAATATTTTGGTTATTAATGTAAATATTCACTGGTTTTGTAACATCCAAATTACATGACACAATAATCATGTAAAATTATAACTAGTTATAGCAAGATATTCCAAACAATTACATGGAAACTGAAATGTATGATTTTTTTGTAAATATTTTACAAGAATATTTGTTTTATATTTGCTAGCCTGTGTTTATTTCAAATTGTTATTGTAATACTTTTTTCCTAGAGATACTATTTTTCATTGAGAGAAGAGCATCAGTGATCATTCTTACAAACCTTCTCCAGATTTGTTTGATAAAGAAGGAATAACATTTTTCTAGGAAAATAAACAAAGCTGTAAAGGATATCATGTTCCAGGCCATGTTGGACAGAGCTTTGGGTGACATGGTCTAATGTGAGGCATCCCTGCCCATGGCAGGGGATTGGAACTAGATAGTCTTAAGTTCCTTTCCAGCCTAAACCACTCTATGATTCAATGATTCCTCACAATACTTACAATCTTCAGTTTAGAAAAAGACTGAATTCAATTCAAATTCAGTTAAAGTCCCTGAATTCAATTGTTTTGGTCCAGATTTTTTAATGTTGGTTGGCTATTCACAGCTAAAACATTCTGCACTGTCATGTGAATGTTCGAAATATCACTTAGTGGTCTCTCCATGCTGCTCATTGAAAAAGGACATGTTTCTGAACCAATAACTTTTGAGGATAGATAAGTGTTTATTTGACTTTTTTTCCTTAATTGTTCAGCAATTTCCAGCTGTTTCTGGTTACATGGTAATATACAATAGATTTTGAAACCCTCTGAGCCTATGACAAGCAGCATACAATGTACATAATTTCTCTCCCTTCTGTCTTATTTTTTCACGGTTCTTCTTCCAGGAAAATTTGGAAGTGCTTCAACTGCTTCTGGGGTTGCGAAATTCCTTCCAGCGTGAGGAAAAGTGGTAAGTTCCTTTGCTTTACTTTTGTTAAGATCCCATTTATTTCTGACACTATATAATTAGAACAAGTGGTGGTTAAATATTCTTCCCAAAACTCATTTTCTGCTCCCATTCAAAAGTATAAATCAAGGTCATGACAGGCTGTGCTCCTCTCACATCTCAGCATGTACTGACTCTATTGGATCCTCCACAAAATTCTGGAGTAGATACACCTAAAGAAGGCATTTCTTCCATGACATTGTGAGTTTTCCTCTTTTTAAAGACAAACCAAAACAGAAATCCCACCCATTTAAACAGAAATTCAGTGGAACAATTAAATGTGTTCAACATATGGCATCCTAAAACAGCTGATATTTTAAATCTATGGTAAATGTCAAGAACATTTTAACTGTCCTCCCTGCATTACCTCACTTGGATCATTCACCTTTCAGAGGACTAGTAAACTTTAATTTGCTTTAGCAGCTTGGAATGGATTTTTATTGTTTCTTACCACAGCCTTTCAACTCTAGTAATTTGAAAACTAAATATGAACTGCAAAACTCAATCAATCCTGTAGTATTATTTTAATATCAATTTTTATATAATTAGCCCCCAAACTGTGTTCCATTGCTGACAATTATTCTCATGCACTTCGAGGGACAACACTAATTTCACACTTAGCAGCATTTTAAAAGGAAGGTGATTCAAAGGCTGTATAAAAAAGTTCCTCTCTCAAGAGCTCTACAGCTTTGTTGCAGACTTTATGAGAAAAATAGGATTCCGCTGTGGTACAATACTAGAATTCAGATTTCACAAAACCACATGTGTGTATGTGATTCTGTTTGGCAGGTAGCTGTGTTATATTCCTATAATGCCAACTAAGCCTATTATGAGCTTGGCTGTGTTCTTTTTAAACCAATAAGTTTATGGAGAAATCCACAGAAATTGATGCACCAGGTTAAGACTGATGATTGAAGTAATGTAATCAGGATCTCTTGTATCAAGATTCCTTTCTTTTACATTGTCTTACAAATATTAGAAGCATCCTTCTTACAGCTGTTACAAGGTGCTTTCATTCAGTTTATAAAATCATGTTTTCTCACCTTCAGCTCATTCTTTCTCCCTATCCCATAACAATAGAGGTGGAAAGGATTGGTGATGGTGCTATGGTAATGATATACAGGTTCTGTTCCATTGAGGTCATTGGAACGATCAGTCACTTTATAGGGACAAATTATTTTTGTTACATCTGTTTTGTTGCTGTGCTCCCTGATGGATCTTGTGGCAACTGGAAATTCTATTTATTTATGTGCATATTTTTAAAAGGTTTTCAGTGGAGCCCAGAGCATTGACTGGGAACTCCTGTTATAGAGTAGTAAATATCCAAATAAAAGAATGAATCAAACGACACCTTCCTCAAAGGCGAGTTACAAGATGGAGCTAACAGGGATATTGATAAGTAATGGTCTTCAGAAGATCTTCTAAATTATCTGGTTTGTGCTATGAAGTTTAAGTAGAGGAGACAAGGAAACAGAAGAGTTATTGTCAAAACAGCATGCAGACACGTAACAACAAAAATAACAACCTTTTGTTGGCAAATGACAGCCACTCTTAGCTCTAGTGTATATCTCCATGATATGAAGGGAAGTTATATGATAAATAAAATTGTATGCATTGCAACTTCCCAAACCCACTGGGTAGCTGAACAATAAAGACCAGTAACTAATATCCTGGAAAGGGTAGATACAAGGTTATCTTAGTTTAAATGTAAATTTGGGGTAGAGTCCTACAAGCACCATGAAGTTTAGTGGGTTTGTTGTTACAGTACCATTCTTTATAGTAGGCTCTAATTTCAAGTGAAATGCTGGTTTAAACCTCTATAATCATGATTTTAAGGTAGATCAGAGCCAGCCTACGGTACTCTCTGTGATAACCAGCTGTAAGTTTTTTCAGTATCTTGTGTTGTCTTGGTTCATATATTTTCCAGAAGGCTGAGCTCTATCCTGTTGCCCCTTTATGGCTTAACAGTGCTATTATAAGTCACCAGCAAAAAAGCCAAAACCTTATAAAATTGTAAAAGTCAACTACAGATCATGCCAGTGACTACTTGGGTAACATAAGTGACAAGATGAGAATGGAATAATAAAAGGAAGTCCTAAATCATGCTCAGTCAGCAGCACTGGGAAAGAGAAGACCTAACTTGGAGGAAAGAGGTGACCAAAATGCAGTTGGAGTAACAAATAAACTGTGACTCATAGACAAAGTAGGATCTGTCTTTGGGGAAAAAGAGGAGCCATGCATGTATAAACCCCGTCTTCAAAGGTATATTAAAATGCAGACTAATCCAAACACATTGAAGGTAATAATGTTTTTTTGCTGCTGACATGGGAGACTGTGGATAATGATTATGTGGGTGACAGAAACAGCCTCAAAAGCTTTTGCAGGCTAAGGAAAGGTTTGATTTCTACAGTATTCTGCCATTTGTATAGGTATAGTATTGAAAACAATCTCAATGCTTAACAATCCGCAGCTTCAGAGCAGTAGTTATCCTCCCTGAAGTAAATGTCTATTAGAGTCAGGGAAAAAGTATTGATAAAAAACACTGTAATGCCTCTGACAAGAGCTTTTACAGTTTATCAGGCAAGTAATATACATTGTAAAATTAGGTTGCTCTAATCTAGCTAATTGCAGTGGTTTTTAACATTGTAGATCCAAACTATTATGTGAATAACGTCTTTTAAAAGAAATGTTTAGATAAAAATATGTTTAGATAACCATATTATGTATTTACACGAGATCTCTTAAGGATATTTTTTACTGGATCACACAGCCTCAACAAACATTATAAACTTGAAAAACTGAAATAGCAGAAAATAAAATTCAGGGAATAGAAGAGGTCTGGTTAAAACATCAGAGCACAGAATCTCATGGTGAAGACTGAAGTTGTATTGTGAGCTCACCTGCTTTTGTTTACCTATTGCAGTGTTCCTGGTGTATATCAAAACAATATGTACAGCAATACCCAGGCACAACAGAGCAAGTTAATAATGGAGCTTCAGTCTTAACTGTGAATTCCCTTGCATTACTTGGTATATTGCTGATATAGATAGGGTTTTGTGGCTTAATACATAGCAGCACATAGAGTGTCAGCTGGAAATCCATTTCGTAGTGGTGGAACAATATACAGAATACAATAAACCCATTCCCACCTTCCCATTCCTTTCTTACAGTAGGAAGCCAACATTTAGAAACCCATAGCAAACAAACACCTGCTAAGCATTAATCACAAGCAGGAACACAGCACTGGACAAGTTCAGAGAGATACGATGGGAGAAAAACCCATGAAAAACCTTAATAGTCATTAGGAAAACCTAACATTTATTTCCACAAACTGACAGGTGGCCAGTGAATTGACTTCAGAACAACCATAAAGAGAGAACTGGTTATTATGCTACTAAAACTTAAACATCAGAGCTTTTTAATAAGCTGCACTGTGTTAGGATTACACTGAGGGAGCCCAAGCAGGAAAAAGCAATAATCACATCTAGCAATAACAAGAGGATCAACTAATATCCATCATAATTTCTCCCTGTTTTGCTTCTCCCTATTAGTATGACATATAGGAGAAGCAGGAGCAGCCTAACAAGATACTGAGCAGAACAGGTGCAGAAACAAAAGCATCTTCCATTTAGAGAGTCAGCATTTTTTCTTTGGGAAAAGTACTTTGCACCGTGCAGGTTGGAGCTTAGGTTGCCCATTGTTTATACCCATTGGGTGATGTGTGCACTATTTTATCTCTTCCTGCAGAGTTTGGTTGTTGACATACATAACACATGTGCCCATAAAGTTACCCAGAAATGCACTGAGAAGGTTCAATATATGTCATAGCAAGCATATTTCTTTGTTAATTCCATAAAGACAGTGTGGAGGAGCCAAGTCTCCTACGATTTTTGTGTCCGCAGTGGGGAGAAAACAGCACATTGCATGCTATCGTTACCACAGAATTATAGTGCACTGTGTAATACTTTTACTCTTGCCAGAGAATGATAGTGGAAATGGCATTGCCCCATTACTAATGCTTAATGTATGACCAATCAGAAGCTGAAAATCATATGACCAGTGGCAGCTTATGGCATCCCATCAGTTAGTAAATTGGATGCAGTTTGTCAGATGGACACAATATCCCTCCACTGTAGGTGGTCTCTGTTTCATTAGGTTTCAGATTGATGGTGGTGAACAATAATCCAAAAGTGTGCAATAGGTACATCAACCTCATTTTTCATTAACAGTGCTTCCCAAACGTATTGGAAGCAGGTACAAAACATAGATTTTGTTTGGCTTACTTTGATCCATGCAGAGCCTATTGGGTATCTGACTTCGCTGCTGGAGGCTTATGGTTTCGGTTAGCAGAACCTGGTACAGCAACTGGATGAGGTGTTTTTGAGATAATCTAGTCATTTAGGTATGATGCACAAATAGTGGGTGGCAAAGCTGCTAATTTTGTTTTTTGTGAAGTAATAGGCAACCAACATTCTATTTACATAGCAGGCATTGAAGTTACAGAGCATCCTTCTGAATTACGTGGTAGATACAAGAGTGGGAGTGATTATTTTTTCTGTATTTCCCAAGAGATTAACAGAAATGTTGGTGCATTTTTGCTGCTTCTAAAAGAAATGAAAAGACTGAAAGTCTTTGCCAGGGTCACTGAAATGACATACAAAACAGCAACTGGTGTATCTTACACATCTTTGGCTTAGAAGGATCTGTTTTACTTCACAGTGAAATAAATTAAAGTAGTATATGATGTTGCTCAAATACAGGCTAATTGAAAAGGCATTTTTAAAGCAGAGGACTTTGGATCTCTGCAAATAATATAATATTTATAAAGGTGGCAGAAAACTGATATCAGACACTGCAGCAGATGAGTAACAACTGCTATCATCTGAACTGATAGGGTACCACATGCTTTCACTATCTTTGATACACTTTTCTTTCTGGTTTGCATATTGAAAAAGCAAGCACATGCATTATTAGCAAGTTAAAGATGCTTACTTTGAAAAATAAAATGAAAGCTTTAAGTATTATGAAGTAAATAATCAATTTTCTCTTAGTTTTTAATGTTAAGATGAATGGATCTTACTACACAGAAGTATATATACTGTTAATCATGTGACATCAAGCTATACATGCAGTCAAGACAGGCAATATAGTTTGCTATTTAGATGCATTTCTTATCTCAATTTTACACAAAATTTCCATCCACAATATTTCATTGTCTCATTCTGAGAAACATGTGTCTAGGTCCTGAAGATTTAAAGAAACCTCTCTGAACAGCATGAACCTCAGCACTGCTCTGTATGGGGCCAAGGGAGGGGGATGTCCATGTATTTGGCATGATTTATGTGGAATATATTGACGCAGGCTGTCACATCATGCCATTTTTTCCAACACCATCTCTTATCATTGTTTAAGAATGTCTTTTTACCTTTATGCCTTTCTGTAGTTATCTAACGTAAGTGCGCAACTTTTCTTCTGAAGTTCTAAAACATGTGTCCATTGCCCTGGTTTTTTAGCCTTGAGCGTATCTCTTTAACAGACACTTTCAAGATGATGATACATTGATATTCTGCTTTAATTAGTGTCATGAAAGAGAAAAAGACCTTCAGATGTCAATGGCTTGCAAAAGTTGTTGGAGCACCTTCTTAAGTCAAATCTGAAGGACTGGCCCTCACTCATTTTTTTCTTCCTTTCACATGATCCTATTACAGGAGTTTTTTTGTAAACTGGTGTTATAAACGATTATTTTTAGTTAAGAGGAGCACCAGGAAAGATTAAAAAATGGATATAAAGACATTTTGGTTCTTGATCTTCTTTCTTCTCATCTCAACCTTTAGAAAGTCTTGCTGGAAGAACACAAGGAACAGCAGGAAGGTTTCTAACAGATCTTTGAGACCTCCTTGCAGTCAGATCCCAGGGGAGCTAGAACAGTGTACCTCTGTGGTTCAAAAACTCTTTGGGCCAGAAAAGGGGCCTTTATCTGCTGGCATTTCAAACATATTCAATCAAATATTGATCTAGAAAATCAGCCACTTTTTCTCTAGCAAAGAAATTAAATTAGTGCTACCTACTGAAGATCTACAAATGGTTCTCCTGAAGATAATGACAGTACCCTAGGCTATTCCTAGGATCAAAAGTTTTTATGGACACCAAACTGATTTAATATTTTCTGTAATGCATGGAGAAAAAAGGGTGAAAGATCTGCTTGCCAATAGTAATATGCTGGAGATTATCTCATGTGGCGAGGCCTTGCATCAAGGAGCCAGGTAGGTTTTTCAAATCCATCTCATCTTCGGAATCAAAGGAACAGAATGTAGCCCATTTCACCTTACACAAAGATTTTCATCACCAGAGACATCTGATACCTCTTATTTAAGTTGGCTCTGGTAGCACATGCTCCTCTAACTCATAAACATTTCCTGTCTGTAATGTTCTGCTTTCAAGATGTCCCTTACGTTGCTTTAGAAGAAGTGAGAAGTCTCTTCTTCATGCTCTAAACACTAACATATTGTAAAACATGTCTAATGTGCAATAATGGGATAAAGATTCCTTCAAAAATATGTTAAATACCCTTGTTGAAACATTTTCAGCATTTGTATTATGAAAAAAGGAAGTCTTTCAACAGAGCATAAGGGTTCAATTAGTACTCTATCCTGTGAATTTACTGGAAATAATAATGAGGCAGTAGTTTTTATTAAAGCTTTTCTCACATTCTCACCCATAAAATCATGTCTTGAGGATTCACCCATACTGAGACAAAGAACTGAATTGTTACTGGAGGAATCACTAAAGGGTAGATTTTTCACTTCTCTCACCTCTTCACGAGGGAGCGGTGCATAGATTTGATGGTGTTTTGAAATTGAGTTTATATTCATACTGGATCTGTATAATTGGACTAAATGTATGTACAAAGAAGAGGCACTAGGCATAAATTCTGTGAATGTATTGAAGAGTCTCATAAGTTTTGAAGGACTTTGAAACAAGTTAGTTAAGTAGTTTGGAAATTCCAGGCTTCTCCACAGACTGAACTACTCTTGGCTGTTGTTTGCTTTGGCTGGTTTTGGATTCTGTTTGACTTGTTAATTTGTCCCTGTGTTTGGACTGTCTATTAGTAGTTACAGCTAACATTAAATAATTTAAAATAATAATCATTAAATATTCTGTACACATTTAGACAGGATTCTTTACGTTAGAAGGGACCTCTTGGATTATCTAGTCCAAGCCCCTTGCTCAAGTAGTCAGCTGGAGCTGGTTGCCCACGACTGTTTCCAGTCAAGTTTTGAGCATCTCCACAAATGGACTCCACAGCCTCCCTGGGCAGCCTGTTCTAGTGTGTGACCATCCTTACAGTAAAACAGATTTCTTGTGTTCAGACTGAATTTTATGCTTTTTAGTTTGTCCCTCTTTTTTTTTTTTTTTCTTTTCATGGCACCACTGAGAAGTCTTGCTCCTTATTCTTCGTTCCTTCTGATGAGGTATTCGTGCACGTTGATAAGATTCCCCATCAGCCTTCTCTTCTCCAGGCTGCAGTTCTCCGAGCCTCTCCTTATATGAAGAGATGACCTTAAGTCATCAGCTCATCCCCAATAATTGAGTTTACGTGTCTTGAAACTGTTTGCACGATGCAATATAAAGTTCCAAAGAACTTAGAATGAAAAAGGTTGATATGTGCCATCCTTTCACTAGAATTTTTCCAACAGGGATCTTGTATACAACAGATACTCCAACAAAGAGGTAGGGACTCCTTGTAAAAGGACTCCATTGTGTAAGAATGGTTCTACTCTGCATCTCTAGCTCTCGGGTGTTCAGAAAGCTCTGGAAGTCTAATGCATGGAAAAGAATTCTGTAACATGGGCTACATGCAGATTATATAATTACCGGAGATACATGTTAATCCCATGTAGAATAAACTGCAACCCATGTTCCTGGGAACATGATAGTATAGATTCCTTTTCAAGGATTGCAGAGCATCAAGACATGGAGTTAAATACTAATATAACTTACGAGAATTGCTTTACAGTTTTAGGGAAGCATCAGTGAAAATTCTGTAGGGCCCAGTCACCTTTCTACTAAATCCTTAGCAAACTCAATAAACTTTACCAAGGTATCTCACGGAAGTCAGCAGATCTGTCCTCTGTTATTAATTCCCTTTTCCACCTTCCAAAACTTTGTTGGGCTTCAGAAAGGTCCTTTTGTTTCAGACAGTGGAAGGCCCTAATGTTGCTATTAATTTCACTTTCATCATCAGGCAGAGGACCAACAGAGCCGGATCTTACCTTCCAGGAGGAAGATAGGTAGCCCTGACATGCTTGCCTACAGTCTGGTTACTTCCAGAGTAGTAGTATGGCCCCTTCTTTGGCTTTCATTGAACTGATAAGTTGCTCTCAAGGGGCAGAAAACCAAGGAAATCTGCTATTTAGTTAGAAATACAGAGAAATTTTTATGTTAGAACTAACAACTGCAAATCCTTCCTTGCAGGAACAAGAAACTTAGCCTCTCAGTGCTCGTAATGATTTTGCTTGCCAGACTATCCTAGGGAGCAGTTATGTGTCAGGTGGGGAAACAGGTTGCTTGTTTGCTTCTGAAAATGAAACCTTGCAGGGCTAAAAGAGGCTCCGAGAGTGCTGAGTGTCCTCTCAAACAGAAATGACAAATATGGGGAGCCACACATCCAGAAGGAATGCAATTAACCCCTTCAGACTAATATTCTAAAGGCATGTTGTGTCTTAGGCCAACACACCCTAGAATTAGTATAGTATATATGCTATTTTTAGATACATGATTTGGTAAACAAATTGGATTTTCTGTATAAAACAGGCTGTTCACATACCAATTTATCTATTAGAATCCATTGAGAATATGTCATAAAAACGTGGATAAAGGTAAACTGCTTAAGCATGTAAGTGTGGGCTTTCAAACCCTCACAAAATGTAAAGACATTCAGTAGCCACAAAGGTGGAGACAAAACTAGAAATTCTGTGTCCTCCCCAAACTTCCCATAGGTAGCAGTCAAAAAAGATTTCACTTAAGTTTTGTCATGAATCATTCTAACTAGGAGATACAAAAAAGAGGAAGAAATGAATTCTCAATTTTCACCATAGCAGAACCTGACATCCAAGTTCAAGCTGTTCTGCAGCAGGAGTGGCAGAGTTGAATATATTTTTTAATGAACCGGAAAAAGGGATGAGCATTGAGGTGATAAAATTTGCAGGTGACACAAAATTATTCAGGTTAATCAAGTCCAGAGAGGGTAATAGAAACTTCAGGAGAAAATAAACAAGTTCAGTGAATGATCAATCTGATGGCAGATTAAATTCAGTGTTGAGATATGCAAATTAATGTACTTTACAAGGATTTTTTTTAATCTATTTTTACACCTTAGTGAGCTCTAAATTAATTGTATCAAAGGAAAAGGACCTATCTGACATTGTCAAGAGTGCAGTAAAGTCTGCCACTTGGCATGCAGCTATAGCAGAAAGTTTGGTACAGGAAGCAAGAATAACATGAAAAACTCTTTAAATTTTGTTAAATCAGTTGTCTTCTGCATTTCAAACACCATATACAATCCTGGTCACCAACTGCAAAATGAGAAGCAGCTCAGTTCTGTCCGGCAAGAGTGACAGAAGCTAAAGAGAAAAGACTGAAACAACTGGCATCACCAGCTTCACAGAAGGGCTTTCATGGTAGCTGTAATAAAAAGCTATGACATAATGTCTTGATAAGGGTAGTTAGGATCTTGTCATGTATGATAAGAACACTCAGTGAAACTTAAAGCAGAAGATGTACTTCTCACACAGTGTGGAGCTTGTCTCTGTGGGATGTTAGTCTGGCAAATGTCAAACAGAGATTGGACATTTATATGAACACAGAGATCTTAAATTCTGGAGTTAAATTTTTCAGTGTGTGCTTTGCTTAGCAAAGCTAGTTCTGCAGGAATTGCTTCTATCTATTATATATAAACTGTTTAGTCATAATTTTCCTCAAAAGTATTTCTTCAGGATGATAATTTCTCATTAAGAACATCTGTAGTAAGATAAATAAAAGAAAATTTGAGAGATAGAGTGGTAAAGAGGATAAGAACTGTTATGTAAATAGAACCTAAATGCAGGTAATGTACTTCTAGTACGGGTCAGCTGTGCTTTAATTGTGAGCTGAATTTAGTGGAATTAGGAGACTGCAAACAGGCAACATAGATTGCTAAAGAGCTGTCCTTGAGTTAATTTGGGAGCATAGACTCATAGAATCAACTAGGCCAGAAAACATACTAGTACTTTCAAAAACTGCTCATAGTATTTCTTTAAGGAGAGTTCCCATTAGTTTGTTTAAGGTTGATTGCTATTGAAATTGAATCCACAGAAGCAATTAACAGTAAGCAGTGCTTTACTGTAACCAGGGAGGAAGCCGGATACAGTACAGCATGGTGAACACGAGGTTTAATAAATAGAAATTCCAAGGGATTTTCACAGGTTTAGTAGAGTGGTGACATATGTTATCATCTTGCTCACCACAGACTGGAATATGATTTTACACTGTCATGTCACATCGGCCCATGATAACCAGAAGTCATTTCTTTCCTAAGAAAATAGTAACTAGATATGACAACCTGTGTTGCCTCATGGTGAGGTTATGGTAGTATTTACTGATTATGTGAAGTATAACTTGTGTCATCTATTACAGTTTTCAGTAGAAATTCAGAGCATTTCTAAGGTGAAAAGAACAGTCCAGGTCTTTTGTGTCTTTTTGGTTTGTAATATATAAGAACTGTCACTTGCAGAAAGCTTACATTAAAAAAATTATAGAAATTCTCACATTAAGCATTAATATGCTTCAGAGTAAAATAAATAGACTGCTTTGCAATTATAAAATTCCTCATTATTTAGCTCTGCTTTTTGCAGAGGTAGGGAGAGAGGTGTCTATCTGTCTATCTCTCTGTCTGTCTTATGGGTCTCTTGCTTTTACTCTTCTAAATAGGATATAATAGTTGTATTTTAATGCTCCAGAATCTAAAATGAGACCTCTATTAAACTAAGAATGCATAGTTATCATTTTGGTTTTATTTTGCTCAGAAAACATAAATAATTAAATTTCAAATAAAAACGTGAAGTCAGCCTTCCTACTGTACCACAATCTTTTCTCCCTTATGGTTTGTCTAGCAGCATGGTAATCCTGTACTCTTTCTATGATACAATGCTAGAAATTATCACGTAAGAGTTCTCTTCATTTTAGTCCTTTTGCAAGATGGATGCAGTGGATGTACACAACACAATTTAAAAGGCTTTTCATCAGGCTTCATTCTTGATTTCTACTGTAAATTCCACAAGCTACAGTAGTTTAATGCAGAAGCGTAGATGTCCATAAAAAGCTGGAAGGAATGGTGTAAGTTATAATGCTGTTATAAAACTGTCTGTGATTTTAACACACACTGTATATTAAATACACAAAACTGTTACAATAACTTGAAGGTTGAGACAAACTCATGAAAACAAATAAATTCTTTAGGACAGTAGGCAAAAGGTTGTTCTTTGCAAAGAGATTTAAATACAGTTTTAAAGCAGTCCCAATTAACACACCCCCCCCCCAATAAAAAGCATTCTCCCACTAGTCATATAGTCTATGCACAAAATTCCATGCACAAAAGAGATTCTTCATGTAAGTTTAGTCACCTAATGTATTTAAATGTATAAATTAATATTCTATGATTATAAAATCTCCCTAGATATGAAGAGAGTGAAAGGGCCCTTTGCAGAGCGGTTCAGAGCAGAAGCCTAATCCAGGTGCTCTAAAGCACTCTCTGGAGGATCCTTTCTTTCTGCATGGATTATACAGGAAGCATTTGGAGACTAACCCTCTCACTGGAACAACTTCCTCTGTTTACCGTCAGCTATCAGAAGGAATGAATACTTCCCTGTTGCCTGCCACATTGATGCCATTGGACCTCCCAGTGTGGCAAATCAAGTAATAACCAAATTGTGAAACCTGCATATAAAAATGGCATGTTACACAAATTCATGCTCTCACTCTGCTCATAGTTACATTACTGCAAATCTGCAATAACTCCAGTGATACCCTTCAAGATAATTTAGCTTAGTTTATAAAAGAATTATCCTACATTATGTGAAGTGAAAGTAGGTTCTTCTGTTATCATAACTAAGAACTGCTCTGAGTGTTGTGGCTCAAGACTAATTAAGTGTTTGTCCCATAAACCTGATGGGGTTTGCAAATCTTGCAAATGTTTTGGGTTTTTGAACAGAAAAAACCTTGTTACTTGGTTTTTGTCAGGTACCATAAAGAACCTAAGAAGGAAAGAAACCCAGTGGGTTTGGATTTGTTTCTTTTCAGTTAACTTTGAAAGATAGATAAATGTTGCTTTTAGTTGTAATAATACAACACAGGGGAAACACCACCATCTGCTAAATGATGTATTTAGGATCCTGTATTACAGGCCTCTGCAATTTCAGATGTTTTAAATGTTCACATTTGTCTGAGCTGTTGGTGCAAATGATGAGAGTGAGCACTGGAAATTATAAAGACTAAAGCCCAATGAAGGCATTTGTCTCACAAGGATTAGACATCAACGATGAGGTGGCCCCTGTACACAAAGCTCCGTTTTAGGTCAACAGAGAAAAACAGTCACTGAACTATAGAGTCTCCTTCAAGGTGAAACAAACTGAGCTTTCGGCTCTTTTGACTACATCTGAACTAACTGTGCCAATAGAGTGTATCTTTTCACTCACAGCAGACAGGAATGCAATATTAGAGTATGTGCAAAACCTCACTGTTTTAACAGTGATTTTCCTGGCACACAGTATGGTTCTTTAGTGTACAGCAGTGACACAGACTTCAGGATAGGACAGAGCACTCAAACTTAATTTACTAAATTATATATATCTTTTTTTTTTCTTTTCTCAATTTATAACATTACCACCTGAGTGTAAGACTATTTTACATGGCAGGGTCCCTCATTTCTGGCCTACCAGAGTGTCTGGCTTTTAAAAATGCCTCCTAAACTCATTCAGCATTCATCTTCTCATGGTCTTTTTGTCTCTTGAAACATCAATACAGTGCAAGTACAGATGTGCTTGGGCACAGTTGCATTGAATTAAAGGTGGAGCCATTTTAGGTAGTCCCAAGGTCATGAATAACAGAATATGAAAATTTCAGCTTTTTACTGTTGGTCAAAACCTTAATATGTTCCATGACCCCACACTGGATTCAACCTATAAAATGAGAGAAGCTTAATAAATCTCTCTGTAATAAGAATTACACATTATGACAAGGAAAACTTAGATCAGGCTTCTCCTTTGAAGTTTTAATGGACACTCCAATTTGATGACAGCAACTCACTTGTGCTTGTAATAAGTTCGCAAAGCCTGGAGCAGCTCCACTCATCTTTGGACTATAGCTTCGGATGACAACGAACTCAGGCACCTGCAAGCTTCAAAGGGCTTATTCAAATAGTCTGGCTCTGGTCTTACCAGACATTGCAGGCAAACTTTTAAATACATTTCTCTGTATCAAAGAATATTTCTAGCTTGAGCTGTTCATAATAATTTTGTCCTGCAATAAGATTGCAAAGCCTTCCAGTGTGAAAAGGATTAATCAGATATGCCCCTTTGCTCCACCCTTGTGCAAGGGAGAAGAGAAAAAAGAGAGAACACAGCAGGGCAAAGAGAAGGAAAAGTGGATCTTGGATCTACACGTTTCTCACTGCTTTGTGTAACTCCATCAGGTCCCAACTGGGAAGTCCACCAGACCAAAGGTAAAAAGAATACAGCCATGGAAGATGACAGCAACAAATATGCAAAGAGTTGCTGTAAGCAACACATTCCCCTCTGTGCACTTACTGTGTCTGTTGGTAGATAATGTTTCAACTCATTCTGCATGTTCTGCGACAAGGGACAAAGCATTTGGCTGCCAGATGCTAGCAATGAGGAAGAGACCTGACATTTCAGACTGATGCAGAAGGGCATCAGGACTATGTGTGGAAGGAGAACGTTTACCTGCTTATTTTTAGGGAGAAGAGCAAAGGGATCTAATGCATCTGCAGCTCTAATGTACCCGCAATACAATTCCAGATAATGCCAAATGAGGGGAGAGAGATGTAACCATTCTCAGGCAAAGACTGCATGAATTGGATGTTTTTTTCTTCTAATTGAGATTTTTTTAAACAAAAACTAAATGTGATTCTCCCCACTGACTTCAGTGACGCTTTGGAGAAGAAGAAGACATTTCCTCCAAGATACATAGGTGGGACCTTAACTATCTGCAGCCTTGGGACCAGTTATCTAAACATCCTCACCTAGTGCCATTTCAGACGCCCTAGGGTGTCCTAGAGCCAAAAAAAAATGCTCTTACTATCTAGTCTATAAAGTGGATGTTATCCTGTGTTCATGCTTTGGAAGGGATGAACTGGAAAAGATGATGGAAGAGAGACAGAAAATTATAATAATTTATAATATTATAATTTGTAGTCTTACTTTAAAGCATAATAAATGATACTGGAAAGAGTTTCTAACATGGAGCTCTCTATATAAAGGCACTGTCACTTTGAGATGAGGGCAAATGAGAGAACACTGCAGTGAATGCACAGAGACTGAGCCCATTTGTTATTATGACGTGACTCTTGCAAAGCTGTATGCATATATTTAACTTCCTGCATTGCATCTCTCTTGATTTCAGTGGGGCTGCCAACTGCATATACAGAAAATCATTTGTATAAATGTGTCTGATAATGGGCATCTAAAGGATCAGAGCTGAATATATTCTCTCTTTGAGTAGAAAGGATGAAGCAGAAATAATGCTATGTTTGCCTAGGCATTGTGTGCTATAACCACAGTGTTATGTGCCCTGTAGACATGAGTCTCTAGTGATTAAAACTGCTTTAAAAGGCAGGGAAAGTCATTAAACTTCTGTAAGATTAATAGGGGAGAATGTGGCCCAGTACATGTTAAAAAATCAGTTATATAACAGGGATGTAGTTTACCAACAGAAAACATGAGGCAGTTAGTTCTGAAAGGCTGTTCTGCCTGTGAGAACACAGGACCCTGCTCCTATTCAGGCGCAGGTCTCCTTCTCTTATCCCAGGAGCTAAAGATAACTTTGATTTCCTCAATGAGCCTTCTTTCTGAGTGAATGTGGTACCACATTATCTTAGCTTATATTTTTCATTCCTAGTTTAACAGTTATAAACACCTCTCAACATCAAATAAGAGCAGCAGGGTAATCCAGATAAAAGAAAATTCTTCAACCCTAACAGCGTGACTCAGATTTATATGCCTGTTTCGAATTTCTGTTCCTCATTCCAAGACTTGCAACATTTCACAAGAACCATATAATGTGCGACTCCATTGGCCTTTCCAAGGATACAATGTGCTTCAAGACATTGTTCAGGAGTTTTATAGGTATGCATCTCTACCACTTCTGGTATTCATTGAAAAAATATATCACAGGCTTCTCTTTCTGTGCTCCACAATCTTGACATTTCTTAATATAAGGTTGTCTTCCAAGATGTCAAACTGGTTTTGAATTATTTTACCGTGTTCTCAGTTAAAACAGTGTCGTGTAAATCAATCACATCCTCAGTTCTCTGTCAGGGACCTGCAATCTTAGAGTACAGCCTTCAAATGGAATCAGTACTGTTACTAGATTTCAGTGTAAGAGAGTAATGATCAGTCTGGGATTTACTTGTTACTGTCCCAGGTATAACCTTTGCTAATAAATTATTACTGAGGGTAAGAACATTTGAAACAAGTTTTCACTGGTTTAACCTTGATCCAGTTATGATGCCAGTTATCACTGTTAACCAAGCAATTATCACTCATTATTACTGTCCTGATGCAACTTTCAAACTGAAGGAGGGCCAAGTGAGATGGTCAAAGCTTAAACACAGCTTACAAGCCAAGGGCAGAGGCCCCCTGTTAGGGGGGCATTTTCTCACAACTTACCTGTTTCCCAGCCATCAAATGCAAGGTATCGCAGCTGCACCATATCAAAGCTGACTTTAGACATGGGGAAAGAGGTTGTAGAGACAGTTGGTATATGCAGGGCCTTGACATACTGTACAGGTAAACAAAAGAGGCAGAAGAGAAAATGTTCTTAATCTCATTTTACAGACTGAATCCTAGAGTTGATGATCCTGAATTAGAAAAATAGTTCTAGTTCATCTCCTAAGCCTATGCTTAAATCTTTTTGAAGCCTATGCTTAAAACTGCTGTGAATAGGGGTGGTGTCACACATCTTTTGCAATCAAGGTACAGGTAACTTAAATGAGGTTACAGAAGCCATATGTGGCAGGGGTGAGCATTAATCCCATGTATCGTGGAATACTGGGCAGTGTTTCACTAAAGAATCATAAATCTTTTTTGTTCCCTCCATGGAACAAATTTTGGTTATTTTCTTTGTTACCTTTGTTCCCTGAAACTGCTGACCTGGAATTTCACCTAATGTGTTACCGTAACCATGATATTCCCAGTTAGTGATTGATCCTGTAAGATCTCTGTCACATTACGTTCCTTGCATCCTGCTTTCCCAGGCTTCAGCTTTATGCTTTACGTGGAATGAAGTAGGTGTAAATCACCATCACTGATTATTTTCTTACTGTTCCAAAGTTTCTTTAAAGATTTTATAGAGACCCATGGTTTATAAATGATTTCATAAGTCCCAGAGTATTAATGCTTGTAGCTGCTAGTTAGAGCATCATTTATTAATCATCTTTTGAAACATCATCCATATGTGTTCCCACATGTTAAGGCATACCTACAGTAATTTAGTTTTAAAGTAATTTCTATTAATCACATAACATTAGGAAAATATGTATAAATGTATCTGAATTTAAAGTGTCACCATTTTATTCTCAGCAGTCAATAACCAGTGACAAATTACTGGTGAAGAATGATGTTGCATTAGAATAATCCACAATTTTGGAGGCTTCAAAGCTTCAGTGCACACTTGTTTCTCCTCATATTGTCAATATATGCAATTTTGCTACTTTTTTCCCCCTTTCAAATTCATAATGCATTTCCTATTGTCTCTTTCAATGCCCTCAAATCTTGAGGGGGGCAATCTTGTAATTACATGCATTAACTCTATTATATCGTGGACTTCTATGATTCTGCACCCACAGAATGAGTAGCTGCTGTGTTTTTAAATGCCAGCTACTCTTTAACTGTAAAGGCACCTACTATTTTATTGGAACTATTCTTGCTTTATTACTGTAAACAACTTTGATCATAATGATGCCATTTGAAAGAGCTGATCAAGCTGAGAAAAATGACACTACAGTCATAAAGTCACACTAAATTTTGCTATTAACATTTTATAGTGCATATAAGGAAAGCGTTCCAAGTTGCAACTACAGACAAAAGAGAAAATTAATTTTACACAGAAATGTAGATTTAAGCATTAGCAATATACTGGTACAATCATTTGCACTATATTCTTAAGCACAACAGATGACCCTCTTTGGAGCTAAGAAAGCATGCTGGTTGTCATATCTTAGATGAATCTGTGCTTGCTCAGTGGCAAACATGAGAATATATTATGGCCCTTATCCCTGAAACAAAGGTAAAATTATTGTGTTAGGAAGAATAGATAGAAATGTCATATAAAACAATTTGACAAGTTATCAGAAAGACAACAGTTCACAACATTGCTCTGGATAGAAAAGAAAGCCTTAGCTGAAGGATAGACCACTTTTCACAGCAAAACTGATCATCTGACCCCTAGGAGAAGTTTGCTTTCTGAGATACATGCAAAGAGTGGAGTTTGGTGGCAATGGCTGAAGTACCATTCTCCTTTGGACACAATTAAAATTAGAATAGACTGGTATCTGTACTGGGAAATTTCACTACAAGTGATTTACTTTGGGCTATAAGGTAAAACAAAGTGATTTTGTTATGTTGTAAATTTACCAAGGAGCTGCAAGTGACGGATCCAAACAGTGAAGTAACTGCTAGCTCTGCTGTAATATGGAGGAAGCTGTTTGTAACAGGGTGAAGTGAAAACAAATGGTAGTTGGTAAGAAAGATATGCAACTGTTTTAATGTGAATTAATGAAGTTAGACATACAGGGCTGGAACCTGGCCTTCATTAGGGTAAGTTTCCTTTTCTCTAATAGCACAAACACATTCTCAAGCAGGAAGAAGCGGAAAGTCTTTGGATGAGGGTATCCTGGTACTACTTCAGTAGAAGAAACAGGAGAGGAAAAGCAATGTAACAGAAGCACTCCTAATGCTTTGTGGTTAGCAGTGGCAAGATCAGCCCCTTTTTTGGTCTTAGGTTGCCTGAAGTTATGCCAGTGCTTGCAGTTCTCAGTTCCATGCAATGGGAGCTCTTGTCAGCCCTCATGTCTTACTGTAGCAGACTGAACTGGAATGGGGGGTGGGCAGTATCTGGCAGTAGGAAAATGAAGTGGGGGAGATCCAGTTCCAGCAGCTGCTGGGTCTCCCTTTGCGAAGGGCAGAGAAAGGCTGAGAAAGAAGGAGAGCTGCCAGAGATCAGTAGGCAATTCTGAAGGACCCCAGGTTCATAGAGCAGCTTGGGTAGACATCATGATCCAGACAATGAAAGAATTAAGCTATCTCTAAGCAGAAAGCATTTTCTGTTTCCTTCCACTTGGGGAAGGTAGGGCTCCTAGTAACGGTGAAGCAGAGGGGCTCTGTTACTTGAGAGCACCCTTGAGTTACAGTGTCTAGCTCTCTACTGTCTGAGCAAAGCCAGTTATTTGGGATCAGAGCACTATGACAATATCCAGTAGCTCTTTGTGTGGTTTTGTTTTTTTTGGTATATGTGGCTGTAGTAAAAGGATTACACTTGATCTCATAGAGCAGCTCTTCAGCACTGCTACTGGAGGAACATCTCTTTGCAGGTTACACTGGGAGTACAATGCCTTCACATGGAAATGGAACAGAATCGCTTCACTACAGCCTCTGACAGGGGCTACTTGCCTTACTAACTCCTGAGTACTGTATACTTATTTATAACTGAGAGTTTGCAAATTAAAGGACTGGACTTACCCCTGTGTGCCTTTATAGGTACACTGTCTGACTTGCCCAAGCCAAAGGTGTAGCAGAAAGTAAGCGCATTTGACAAAGCTCACAATCAGCTTTTGGAATCAAGGCACATGGAAGAATATTAGAATGGTCTTACCCGAAGGAAGGTTAAAACAAAGAGCATTCACGTTCTGATCAGCATCAGGCTGCTTTACAAGGCTACAGCAGAGGTGTTAGATCCTTTCTGGGAGGTACAGCCTTGTCCTCTGGAATGGCACAGAGCTGCTTTGCCTTGAGGGGTGAAAGTGAGAAGTATCCTTACAATGGAAAGCATTGTGCTCCCTAAGCTAATGGGAGTCACACCTTTTTAAGGAGTGCAGCAGGCCTGTCTCTAAGGCTGATGCATGAGATGCAGAGTCCTTGCTGAAACTATTACCTCTTCCTCCTTCCTTTAGGATATACTGTGCTCAAAGCCTGGTTCAGTATCCGCCCTTCACAATTCTTTTTGCATAAGACCAGGAGTAACTTGTGCCAATAGGTCAAGTAGGCAGATTGCAGTGCAACCTTGTATTGTGCTTCACTCTCATGAGATGCTGCCTAGGTACTTAACTGTTACTTCTTGCTGCTTTACACGATGTATTAGGTCTGGTCTTTTAACATTTCTGGGTTTATTTTAACTAGTCTTCCACCCATGTTTCTCTTTTTGCTTTTCACCAGGGCAATAGCATTTTTCCTTTAGGCTCTACTTTTTGGATGATTTTATTTGTAGGTGTTTTGTTAATTTTATGGACTTTTGCATAATAATGTGAAAAGTTCTATGAAGTTCCACTGTTTTGAGAAGACATTTTTGTTTTATTGCTAAGGCCTGGTAGAGGGAAAAGTGACATTTTAAACAAATACCTGGTAAATTAATAAGCTTCATAAATTACAAACTCTCTGAACCTCAGCTGCTGAAATACAATAACTCTCTGACCTGAACCTATTAAGTGACTAAGTCTGCTGTACATACTTTACACCAGAGCTACACATTAAAAATAGCTTCTGTAAAATGAATGCAAGATCTCTTTGGTAGAAGCAGAACTTGTGTCCACTAAGATTGATCCCAGCAGCACTGTCTCCTCTGCTATCTTGTAACTTACATTTTTCTTAGAATGTAATTTATAGTAGTAGTAGTAATTTAGACATTTGGTTCCTCTTTGTTATGATATAGGTGAATGGCAACTACAGTGTCTGTGATGCTCTATCTCATACCATATATATATAATATAAGTGCATATGTATATTCAGTTCTACTGTTAGTTCTGTCTTTCTAAAGAGTTCCATTTACTTCAGATAAACAGCTTATCCTGGTGTAAGAAGCAGGAATGTCTCTAAACCAAACCAAACTAAACCCTAAGCAGTTCTCTATAAAGCTTGGTAAGAAATGCACTGATGCACATGTGGAGAGACCACCTGATTTCTTACTGACACTTTTATTTCTGTAAGAGGTTTTTGTTTATTCTGCAGGGCAGAAAGGCTGCATTTTCTCTTGCCTTGAGCTAAATTCTCTAAAACTGCTAGGCAGGAAATATAATATCCAATATCCTACTATTTCTCACTTCATTATACTAATATAGTTTCACATACAATGAGGCAGAAATAATGAAGAAAATATGCTGTAGCAATGAGTCTTTATGTGACTACTTTTTTAATGTAGTCTTGTACAGTGCATTCTCAGGTCTCTTATATGCAATTCTCTTTCTATATCTATTCTAATACATTTTATTGTACATTTTCATTTGATACAATGTTGCTGGGGAAGAATCTAAAAACCACCCGCAGTCAATGTCCCTGATTCTCAGCTGTCACAAGAGAGGATTCAGGGTGTAGTAGTGGTGGTCAGGGGATGGAATGTCTTTCAAGAATTTATGTGAGGACTAATTTGAAGGATTAACTGCTGAGTGGAAGTGTTAAAAACACTGTTATGAAACTACACTGAAATGACATTGACTTGGTGCATTCTTGCTCTGATCAGCATCCCTCGAGGCTGATAACCTCCATTTACCTGTGAATTAATACAGCATAAGCAGCAGCTATGTTCACTTCCACAGAGCCTCTAGCATGACATAGAGGAGCCCCACATGGGGCTGACAGCATTGTTCATTCTCTGTGCCCAGTAAATCCGTAGCTACTTGAGACTTGCCAACAAGGATGCTAACCAGTATCACTCAGAATGATTACTGCTGTTGTGTCAACACCTGAGTGATAGGAGACACTGACAGAGCTGTTATGTAGTAATTCCTTTGGTCGCTACTAGCTTGGGCTGCATTCAAACTAAAGACTTACAAAGTTTCTATAACTAAACTAGTAAATTACTTATAACTCAGTCCAGCTGCTCTCCCTGAATATAGTTTTCTAAAACTATGCTTCCAACTTGGTTGTCATTATTCATGAGGCTTTAGTGGAAGTGCTGATCCTTGCATTTAACTACCTCATTCATTTTCTCCATTATATTCCATCTGAAAATGCATCTGCTACTTGTAGATTGATAAACAGAGGACATATCTCCTAAGGGCTCCTAAAGTTTTAAAAAGTGATTGGGTGCTATTATTATGAAAAGAAAATGTATCATTAAAATATACACATGCATACTGCAGACTAAGGAGTTATACATGAGGAAAACAATTTTTTCTGTATGAAAACCTTCCAAATTTTCAAAACTCTTAAGTGAGCTTACAGAACTTTTAAACATTCTGTTTGTTTTAAAACATAAAAGCTATAATAGAATCATAGAATCATAGCATAGTTTGGGCTGGAAAGACCTTAAGATCATTTAGCTTAAACAACATGCTTACCAATATTCTTTTCAGATCTCACAGCCAAAAGCACAGTAATTCTGTGAAGAATAA
>JANHGB010005438.1:0-38957 GCA_026283785.1 Coracopsis vasa
GGGAGGAAACGGAAGCCGTACGGCCGCTAGGACAGTCCTCGCCCGCTCAGTCCCCGCCGGGGAGGTGGAGGCAGTACGGTGGCTGCCGTGGACCACTGCCCTCCAGTTCGCCTCTGGCGCGGCGGCGCCCCCTCGCGGCTGAGAGGGGTAAGGCGTCTGTGCGCTCCCGTGCTGGGAAATGACGTCGGTGCTGGACCGGAATAGCTAATAGACCTGTACTAGCATTAATTACATAAATAGTAAATAATAAAGTTATGTAACAATAATATAATAATATTATAGTAAATAATGTGTCATACTAATATTATAATATATTATAGTAAATAGGTGCACAGAACATAAAGAGGGAAAGGTAGGTGTCAAAACAAACCTGCTGCATTCTCTAGTCCTGCAGCTCCCTGCAGAGTTCAGGGCAAGCTGTGATTCTGGGGGGCTCTGGAGGCCCCTCCATCCTGAGCTGGAGCACACTGTGCACCTTGAAGGGATTCCCAGGCACACATGAAGTGGTCTGGTAGCCGGAGCTGAAGTGGAAGGGCTAATAATCATAGGATCACGGAATCAACTAGATTGGAAAACCTTTAAGACCTTTAAGACCATCAAGTCCAACCATTACCCCAGGACTGCCCAGACCACCACTAAACCATGTTACTAAGGGCCTCATTTATGCAGTTTCTGAACACTTCCAAAGGTGACAATTCCACCACTTCCCTGGGAAGCCTGCTCCAATGCCTGATTACCCTTTTAGTGAAGAAATTTTTCCTAATATCCAGTCTAAAATAATGTGTTTGTGAGAACAGACTGGGTGAGAAATGTTGCCCAGGAGCAGCATTTGGGGTTAACCTGTCTGACTGTATGCATCCGGTCGCAGACGTTATCAAGGTAAGGGAATAGGTTCTTGCTGCAGATGCAGGGTGTGCGGTGACACACAGCAGACATCTGCTCTCAGCTCACTTGTACAGGGAGAGCTGCTGACTGGTGGAACACACCATGCATCCAGTGGGGAAATCCAGCCTCAAGCCAACTTGGTGCCACCTTGTAGCTGGAGGAGGTGGATGGTGGTTTATCAGGGAGCATTATGAGCTGAGGTTTAGGCATTCTCTTTCTCTCCAAAAGTGTCCCTTGTGCCTAGAAGCCTCCATATGAAGTTTTTGCACAGCCTGTCCATGCAAAACTGTGCCTCCTGGCTCTGGTACCACACATCTCCAGGGAGAGGAGAGCTCCTTAAGGAGTGCTGCAGACACCCGTCATTTCAGTACTGCAGAAACAGTGTGTGATAGGGAGCTGGAATACAATGTTAAAGGTCCTCAACTGAGAAAGGAAATTCAGATTATCATACCTCACTTCTTTTGGACCCATTTCCCTCTGTATTATCACCAGTGTTTTACTGGTTAGTATAAAAGCCTCACTGCACTGTGCATGGGATTTATCCTGGTGCTGCCTGCCCAGCCAATCGACCCCCTTCCCAGCCTTGGCTGCCCCACTGTGCCCAGCTGTTTCTCCAGGGACTCATGTCAGGTATGGCCAGTTCTGGATTGTGTCTGCACACCAGGTCAGACATGTTTCCTTCCCTATGCAGCGTCTCTCTTCATTATTACAAGAAGAAATAAACTCTAGGATACCCACAGGCAGCAATACAAAGTAAGAAGGCAAAGTTAATACCATATAAATAAACTATATCTTGCAAGGTTTTCTGTGCTTCTAATACAGTACAAGGAATTTGTTACAGTGAGATGATAAAGTAAAAGTCACACAAACAAGGCTAAAAACTACACCAGCTTGAGCAAATCTTATGCTTCCATGCACATGCCATTTAGATTCAGGGAGAAAATCCCAGCCATATTAATTTCTTTCTTGCTGTTAGAGGTTTATGAGAGGCAGCAGTTTAACAGTGTGATCCAGGGACAGCAGCTGTGGTTCACCACCCTTTATCTAAAGCTTCCTAAAGGATCCATAGCTGGTGGCAAGCTACCACCCACAGTGATTCCTTCACTCTCTTCTGGGAGAGTGGCTCCTGTGTGACACCTCTCCTTATGCTGCTAGGCAGGTGTCAGCAATTTTGTGTATTGCTTGTAGGTTTGCTGCGGCCATGAGGCAGATGCTAGCCAGACTTTGTCCTCCTGGCTGACTGGCTCTGTGACGCCAGCCCCTCCTTTGTTGAAGACAAACCTATAGGTGAAAACCTTCATTCGATGAAGGCTTCTCTAGGGTATATTCAGCTTCATTACCTTGCTTGTGGACTGGAAGACGCACGAATTACTATTTCTGTGTTAAGAAAAGAAAAAATGCTACAATCCAAGGAGCTCTGCAGTGGGCTGCTTCTCTCCCCAGCCAAAGCCCCATAAATCCCAGCGCATTTTTTGACCACACAGTAAATTTCAGTGACAATTCTGTTTCCCCACAGATTATGAAGAGGTGAGTAACCCTGGAGCTGATAAAAACTTCATTAATGGCCAGGATTTCCTAGTCAGAGTTTATGTTTGGTCAGATGTGATAACTGTTCATGTGCTCCACTGAAGACAATAAATCCTCACTTCAGCCTGTTGCATTCCTCATCCTTGAAGCGTTATCTCTCAGCAGAGGTTACTATGAGTACTACATCACAGAGAAACACACTGTGAAATGCCACTTAGAATAGTATTGAACTGAGTTGGTCATTGAAGGCAATGACCTTTCCCATGTCATTAAAGATCTGAACTGTGATTCCTGTGGGGGAATAAAAAATGTTACCCCAAACTTGGTAATTCTGTCCACCAATACCAGAACCAAAACAGCAACTGAGTTTTGCCATCAGAAAGTTGCCATTTTGGTAAATATGTGCTTGAAAATCCCTGATGTGAATGCTAGTTTTTCACACACTTTCATCTGGCCTCTAAACATGTAAACAGCATTAAAGCTGGGATTGGTCAAATCTCATAGTGCTGATCTTATGACCCTAACTTCTAATTACCTGGTTCCCAGTTAGTGGCAAAGCCAAAACCACCACGTACAAAGCAGAAGGTGAAGAAAGCCCGCGTCACTGGCAGTAACACTCCCGCAGCTGAATTCTGCTCCTGCCACCACTGGGAGGTGTGTGCTGGTGAAAGGGAATATAAATTGTATCTATTCTGAGTGCAGTTGCAAGAGTGAAATCCTATCAAAGGAGGAATGCTCCTGATGTTTCCTGAGGGTGGTAGTGGGGAAAGAAGATGATGGAGATTTTGCAGCTCCATGAATCTGCTCAGACATTACGCCCTCTCAGAGCCAGCCAGTACAGTTGCACCGATAGTCAGTTTGTCTTATTCAAAGGAATTCTATTTCTCTCTTCCTCAGGAGATCTGTAAAACTTCCATGCCTGGATATGATGAACCCAGAAATGGCAGATGTATTTTGTTCTTCTTAATCACTCAAGTCAACCTCTTCAGATAAATATGAAGCTGGCCCCTCTCTGAAGACATAAACTACATGCGTTGCTGCAAGACCTGAGACGCCTCACCACAGCATCTCAGCTTTCCATCAAAATGCTGTCACTCCTTCTGGGCTGGTTCCACCTCAGTGAAGAAAGATGTTCTCTGCAGATGTCCATTGATTCCCATTAAGGGCTCAACTAAGCCGCCAGATTTATATGAGGAAATATCTTTGAACTTGGTTCAATGTCCTATGGCAAATAGCTAGTCCGTAAGAAACCAACCAAACAAAACCAACATTTAGAACTCTCTTAGGTGGAAAAGACACAAAATTACTTGGGAAATAGGGAACAAGAAACAAGATTGTCCGAAAATATCACTTAAGACCTAATGACAACAAACTCCTCTTGCAGAAATTAACTGACAACTATAGCCTACCTGCTCCTTTCTGTGTGTATCTCAGCAGCTGCATTTCAAAAGTAATTAATGAGCTGCACTTTGTGGTAGAACTATGAAAAACTTAATTGGCATAATTAGTTGTGAGATAGCAAATGCATCTTCCTGGATAACAGCACGTCATCATTTGATAAGGATAATAATGATTTTAATAAATAAATCAGGGCCTTTCTAATACATTAATAAAGTAAGGATGTACATGCGCAAATGGTGAATTATTAGTTTGGAGACCGCATACAACTGTCTGAGTAAGACGGATGTGGAAGTGGCCTTCTTGAAACCGTCAGCTGTGGATGTCGGTTAAAATCCAGCTTGCAACAGATGGAACAGCCACGCTGCCCTTTGCAGAGCCAGTGGTGCAAAGGCTTTCAGTGGGGGCCAGCATCCCTCCGCAGGGCAGGATATGCAGTGGCTGAAGAAAAGCAGCTGCTTTTTTGTGTTACTCTTTCCCTCCTAAACCCTTCTGTACTGCTGGTGCTAGGGAAGCAGGAATAAAGGTGGACAGAGAAACTCTGGCATGTGTAGCAGCAAGGAAGCTACTGAAACACAATGTACAAATCAGCCTGTTGGGTCCAAATCGTTTAGAGGGTAAGACAGGCAGAAAATGATGATTTATGGCACAAATGGCCTTGAGCTTGAACATAGACAAATATGCCAGAACAAAAGCTTCTGGGGCATTATTAAGAATCAGTAAATAGAATCATTTTAACTAATGGGCGTCTTTAAAAATAAAATAAGGGAGTACTGCCAGAGTTATGGAACAGCCTGCATCTCCAGTGGATAAAGTAATAGAAGGGGTTGTCCCAGTAAGCAAACATTGAAGGAGGTAATTTTAGGCAGAAATAGAGCAGCAATGTCCAGTGACTGATAACGGGACGGGTCTTAAGATAACTGTTGGTCATAACATCTTTTATCCCCTAATCAATGTATGGACTTGTTCATTCCTGCTCTTAATGTATTGTCCAAGATGAGGAATTGCAGGTCAGAATATCTACTTGTTGAGTCCTGTCCCAGGAGAACAGGACTGGGGTTGGAAAGAGCCATAAAGAGTCTGATGTATGTCTAAGAACAAGTCATCTGTTAGCAGTGCCCAAGGAGATTTTATCTCCTTTGCAAGCACACTGGGAACAAGCTATGGTCACTTGGAAGGCATACACCTGGCTGTGCACTCTCAATACTTAGACCTTCACATTAGTAGAAGACGTAAAGGACAAATCCTTCAGCTTTACAAGGGCTGGTAAAAGCCTCCTGGCACAGAGAGGCCTTACACCCATTTGTTAGGCCGCAGCAGTACTCGCAGTCCCACAGGTTCAGTTGAGGAGCAGGAGGTGTTTAGGAACTGAGGTTATCTGATAAATAGAAGTAAGGTAGCAATGATCAGCATGTGTGCAGATGTGAGAGGTGTGAGACTGAGCCTGTCCTTGAGCTGCTGCTGGGAACAGCTGTGAAAAGACCAGACCAAGTCTGAATATAAAGAGAAGTTAATACTGAGGCACTTTTGAATGGAAGCCAAGCATTAGTGAGCCTCAGACCAAATAACCCCCCAAAACTCCACAGGCTGTGATTAAATACTACGGTCTGATGCTCTAAAAGTTAATTAAATACAGGAGTAATGGGGGGCTTTTGTAAATCTGTTTTTATGGTCATTAATTGCTATGCAGCTGAAAAGAGAATGAAATGCAAGGGAGGAGGCACTAGCTGGACAGGTTGCACTCAAACATAGGCTTCCCAGCAAGAATGCTGCGGGGCTGGTTCTCCTCTTGCGCTCCTCACAGCACAAAAAGACCACGCCAAAGTCAGCAAGCTTGGTCTTCACCACTTGCCATTTCTTATGACTATAAGAATCCACCAATTTTCATTGCATTATCCCCTGTTATTGACACTAATGCAAGAGGGAGGGGAAGCAGTTTCAGTGAGATAATGAGGAGTGACTTGTATCCAGCAGAGAAAGGGCTGGAGCTAATAAGCCTTCAACTGAAGTCTCTAACTTGATAATATTGCGACTCGCAGCAGCTTCCTCATGTCAGTGGGAGGGAAGGGCCATGATGTCAGCAGGATCAGACCTAGCACAGCACATCTCTGTAAGTGGAATGCTCACATGGCAGATAGCTGGCAGAATTGCTTGCTGCTTTTCCCCCAGAGCTCCTAGCATGGGCACGTATTAGAGATGTAGTCAGTGTCGTCGTGCTCTGGTTATTATCAGGAACAGCTCCTCCGGCTGCTGTAATTTGCACAGAGGACTGCAGATGCCATCAACAGATCAGAGAGAGAGGGACTTTGAAGGTAATCGACAGCCCTCTTCCCCATGTGAGCTGAGACCAGAATCAGGGCTTTTGCTTCAGAAACCAGAAGCCACAAAACTGATTTGTGGAGCTGCTATTAATAGGACACAGGAAATTAACTTTTAGCTTTCATTACTTTAACTCACAGAAGTGACTGACTTGGTTGTAATACTGGTTAACTCTGCCTGTCTTCCTAAAGCTGCTGAAGACCCAGCAGTTGTGTTTGCGTTAGACGCTGGTGAGTAGTTCTCACACAGATCTGTAAGGGGCACAGCTTTGACAGTTTAGTGTGTTACAGCCATAGGTTTCTGACAGAGTGGCTCCTTTTACAATCGTTACTTGCTTCTTATGGCCAGAGTGGTTTCTTCTGAGCCACTAAGCCTGTAGATGAAACTCCAAAATAGACACCTTCTGCTCCTACAAAACTTCGAAAATGTGTGCCTGAACACTGCAATAGGCTTAGTGAAATCAATGTCCTCACTACTCTGCTGCCAGAAGTTATTACTTTACACTCACAATCCTTACTCTGGCTTGTTCCATTTTGTATAGCCATCAGACCCTGCTTTCTGGCCTGAAGGATATGTTAAGCATTTTTATATAGTGTAGGACGAAGAGCAGGCATAATAGAGAAGAATAACCTTTAAATACATGTATTCACAATAAAAGGTGCATTGGTGAATGGCTGAGAGTGGGCACAGAGTTAATGACGAATGTCAGAACGTTTCAAAGACTTGCTTGATTATTAACCAGGAAAACCCACAAAGCACATGAAATCACAGACCAGGGGGGTGCTTCACTGGTCAAATGAAAAAAGATAAAAAAAAAGAGAAGCCTCTTTAAATTATCTTGGGCTGAAAACATGGTTCATAATAGAAACGCTGATAGAATCTTAATTATAGAGGCAATTGTGCAGGCTAAGGTTCTGGCCACCCAATTTAGCAATTAGAATGCAAGTATTTAAGAGGCTTAATAGGCGTGCTACTGTTCAGCTGTAGATAGCAGCTGGCTTTGGGAATACTGTAGCAAGGGATGCTGGAGAAGAAGAGTTCATAATGGAGGACAAATTAAGTAATTTCCAACCACTTCATTACGTGATACTTACATGCATTGTCAGTCTTTTTTGGCCTGAGCGGTTAGCCTAAAATCTGGAGTTTCAAAAACTGCTTACAGTAAGGGACTTGGGTGATAGTCAAGGATTTGCTGCTGCAATCCTTTTTATTTATCAAGGACACGGGGAATCCTGTTTTCTTAATAAATTAAACAAGAGAAATATTTTTGTTCACAGAATCTACAGTGTGTCTTGGGTGTCCAGTACCTTGTACAGTGATATGTACTACTTGAGCTACATAGCGCTTTAAATTCATTTACCTTAAATCGAGAAGTCAGCTGCACTTTGCTTCACCTTCAGTTTTTCTAGGGCTCTTTATCTAGAGTTCAGACTGAACCATAAGTGACAGACATTGGTATACATAAACAAAACAAAAAAGTCCTAGTTCTGAGTTTCCAACTCAGATTTTAAGGTTTAAGATAAAACAGCAGTAAGACAGAAAGGAAAATTTACACCTAGACTGTATTATCAAACTGCCAGGATCAGCTGAGGGATATTTAGAATAGCTGTTGATCAAGGCTCTCCTGGGTGAAAGCAGTACTGGATAAAGGCTTATGATAAAAAGACCTGTGTTGTAAAATGGTTCATATATTAAATCCTTTAGTGTCCCATCCTGAATAGTGCTCCATTTATTTTACCTGCCACAAAGGTTGAAAAGATGGCCCTTCTTGGCAGGAAGTCCAGACCTTTTCTATAGGCCTTACAGAGTTATTGCAAACATGCTGAATATTAAGAAAATAAATTGCACTTGGCTTGACAGACTTGACCAGGCAGAAATGCCAAATACAGTTCTTGAGTATCAGGGATAAAAGAAATCCCTATAGTGGTTTCATTACCAATATTTCATTTTACAGCTTTGGCCTTCATAGATTTGGCTGTCAGAATGCAGGAGCAGTTCTAAAAGCCATCAAAACCAGGAACTGCCTATGTACCGAGGTACAGGTACCAGAGAGTTGCCTCTCGCAGAAGCACTGCCATTTTCTTCTGTATCCTTAAACAGAAGAGTGACCCTGTGAAACCAGCCAGTCTACAAAATGCCATATGCTACAGATGTGCTATTACTGGGCTTCTACCACTTTGTCTTGCCTGTGACAGGTTAATAGGAAGAGAGAAGGAGAAATACAAAGGTCCTGGAAGGTTCCTCTTTACAGAAAGAAGGCACAAACCAAAGACTATCATGGGAAATTTGAGATAAACAGGACAAATACTGCACTCAGGCTACGGCACAGGGCTGATCCGACCCTATAGGCTATACGTGTTCACAGCTCTCCTTTTCCTTGCTCGCAGAGCTCCAGCTCTCTGACAGCTCTCCTACATGCATTCATTAGTTACAGAAGGGCACATTCCTCCATCTTCTAGACAGCTACAAACTAAATACCATTAGCCTCTTTCCAGCCATGCTTGAAACAGTACACTGCTAGCTCAGAGAAAGCTATCATCTGCTTTAGCCTCAGGGAAGAGTCTTTTTAGTCTTTGTTATATTTTGAATTGTTTTCAACCCTGACATGTTCTGTGGAAGCTTCCACAACTGTGCATTTCATAAGCTGTTTCTAGTCTCCCCCTCAGGGAAAAAAAACAAAAACAAAACCAAAAGCCAAACCCCAAACCAGCCAACATTCAACTGCCTCTTCTTTACCTTTTCTTGCCCTGAGAAATCTTTCTGTGATTTATTTTCTTCTGCCTTAATAGCTGATAACTTCTTTTCCTTCAAGCCTCATGCAGGAGGGGTCCATCTTCCACAACAAGGAAATATATGTTTTTTGAGCAGAAGTGGGATCTAAGCTTTTGCTGTTATTACATCACTGAGACAGCAGGATACCTCTGCTGGGACCTTGTGAACGTGCTTTATTTATTTTGAGATTAGATTTGGAACTTTGAATGCATTCAAAAAAACCTGGTAACGTGCAACTTATAACCTAACCTAAGCCAGAGAATGGCCATCAATCCTCTATTCTGGGAATCCTCAAATAACCACCTTAAAATCCTAATAAGAACACTACTTGATAGCGTTATGCTGTAGGTAGAGTTTGCTAAAGCCAGAGGACCTTTCTGTTAGTGAGCTGTCATTGAAGAGAACAAATCTGAATAAGGAGAGAGAGAAAGCTTGGGATATAATCAGATCCTATGAGCCTGGCCATAAAGCAACGTTATCCCAATGCAGTACCTTACCTTTCTCCCCCGAAAATAACATTGTGTCCTTTCACATACACTAATGAGAGCAGCTAAAGTCTTTAGAGGAGGTTAATCGTTCCTTCACTGGCTGGTTGAGTGCTCTTGGAACCATTTCCAAAGAGGAAATGCTGCCAAGGACTTCCTGGGTGAATTAGAAGAACCAGGGAGTTTTAGAAAGAGAAAATGTGTCAGAATTTACTTCCACAGCTACCTAGATAAGTTAAACTAAATTAAAGTACGGGTCACGACAGGATGCACCATCCCTGGGTGTCTATTTCACATGGTTTTCCACTTCAGCGCAGGCAGATGGAGCTCTCTCTACTTTCTGCAGCGTCCTGAAGGCAACAGCAGAGGATGACACCCGTGTGTTGAGTTTAAGAATCAAATGAGCAGTTTGCCACCTGAAATCACCACACTGAAAGCCAAATGGCACAGAACAATAATGCTTTTCTGTGCTGCTGACAAGATGATTCATTGGTCCTCACTAATGCCACCTGCCAGAATGCTTTCATCAGCAAGCACAAAGTTTGCGACATAGGAGCTGGTGGACCCAGATGCATCCCACTGGGATGTGCTGGAATATGTTTTATTTATTTTGAGATGAGATTTACAGGTATCAGTGTAATCAACAGGACTGGTGATTTAGTGTAGTGTACCAGCTGGAAAGACCCAGCTGCTTTCTGAAGCTGCCTCTTAATTCCTGCTGTCACTGGCTCTCCTCTTGCTGCTCTGGGCAGTTCACTATTAGAGCAGAGGGGTTTGAGTCCTGCAAGGACCAGAGTACCTCTCTGAATGAAGGGACTAGCTTTTAGGTTATAAAACACTGTGAAGAGTGTGGTGTTATTCATAAGAATGATCAAATCTTAACCATTGAAGGGCCTCTTCCTTCCTATTTGTATGGATAGCATTTTGCCATGTGTGAGAACTGATGAACAAATCATTAAAGACTTTCAAAAACTTTTCTGGAAGATGTTTTATCTTATTTTTCAGGAAGAAAAACACCACCTACCAAGTGTATTTCTTTGAGTGTCTTGGCTTCATACGGTGTCAGACCCAGTGATGTTCCACATGGTCATTAAATCCCATCACAAACTTGGATGCTGCCCAGGCATTGCTAGAACAGGGACTTGGGCTGAAAAGCTGCTGAGAAGAATGTGCAAAGCAACATCAATGATAGAAAGAGTTAAATGGCTGAAGAAAATTGAGTACAGGTGATTATTTGGGATTTTTCCTACTTATGTAAGCATGAAGGGGAAAGAATGCAGTCACCATTGAAGTCCAACAAACAGAATCACAGAGGAAATTGCTGCATCCAGTTTACCCACTGGTTTCAATGGAAGCCACAGAACTGCTTAGAAAAAGTACAAAGAGTGCTGCAAGAGTCACAAATTGCAGGCTAAGGCCCAGACCCAGCAGGAGCTGAAGGAGTCACAGGCCCAACTGGCAGTAATTCTCAGATCTAGGTCTCCATGTGAGCTTTGCCCTCACTCATATGCCTGTGGTCACAGTTTTCTTTCCCTCGTCTTCCTTCCAATTGTCTTCTCTCCAACTACTGCTTCTCTTCAATGACTACTGAAAGCCCAGTGGGAAACACAAGGATTTACTGACTGGGGGCTGCACGCAATGTTAGAGTTCTATTTTTTCATATTAAAATATCAAAGGCAGTGGGACTATTTCTATTACAAATCTCTATTTTACATAAGCCATGTTTTTGGCTGTTAAAATATACAATTTAAGATTTGTAGGGGTTTTCTATCTCATTTCAGTTTTTTCCTTGCACCCTCCCTGGTAAAACTGGCTACCCCCTTGTCCTCAGGCTTTAAAATGTACCTCACGCTAGAGGCTTAGCTGGGAAAATGACAACTTGAAAGCAGCAGTTTCAAAATCTGATCAGTGCAAAACGCAGCCAGAATGCGAAGTTATACAGACACCCTGGAAAAGTGGTTCTGATTTGTTACAGTTGTTTGTTGGATATTTTCATACACAATTCATGGACCTAACCATTACAATGAGAAGCAGTGCTACCAGAGAGCTTTTAAAGTAATTGCTGTAATACAGGTAACACTTTAGAAAATCCCACACAGCTTAAAAAAGTACAAATTAGTTTCTAGTCCCATCAAAAAGTTATGAGCTGCAAAGTGTTTAGCGTGAAGCGCTAGCAAAACTGTTGAACCAGACCAAAGCCCAACAACTTTGAATACAGCAACACGAATTTAAAAGAGTGTCTTAGTCAACACCAATCATTCATGAAATATTCCACATCAGCCACAGAGGACCACATCTCCTCACCTCTTTAATACTTTCTCTATTCCTAGGGAACCCCCTGACTCAATGTAGGAATTTTCTAAGGGTTAACACCCATCAAAATACACAATATAATTATTTATCACTGATGAGATATTTCCAACACATTTTATATTGTTGTTCATATTATTAATATTGTTCAGGTCAAATAAATATAAAGCATTAATAGAACTCAGTCTTGGAATTTGACTTTTCTGATATCTGGTAGGGGGATGGAAATACCTCATTTTGGCTCCTCCCTTTCTACTGCATCTCTGCTTGTTTGGGTTTGTTGTTGTTGTTTTGGGGATTTTTTTGTAGATTTCTAGTTAAGACTTTACTAACCAGGTTTTCCTCACAGCTCCAGGTGGAATAATCTACTCCCATTTCCAGGTGTGTGCTAAGGCTTCTCTATCACATAAAAAAGAAAAATAGGAGACACCAGAGATCAGATTAATTCTCATTCTTCATCCTTAGAGATATTCAAAAGCAATCTAGACATGTTTTTGGGATGGGAGGCCCCATTTGAGTAGGCGGCTTGCACAAGATAACCAGTTCATTCACAGAGGAAACACAGTGCCAACCATTATTACACCATTATGCGCAGCTGTACCACAGCAGCAAAGTTTGGCAGGTTAAAGTGATTGGATGTTCAGCCATGAAATGTGAACCCGAAGTCATAGTTGGAAACCTAGGTGCAGGTTGATGGAAGGGATGCAGAGTATCTCCTGTGGTCATCCTGGCCTCATTCTTCTCCAAACTTGCATATTTCTTCTACTATAGCCACATTCCTTGTAGAACCAGCGCAGTATACCTGGCTTTAGTCCATTAAGTTTCGCCCTTATTTTCCTTCGTGTAATTTCACTAAAATTCTACAGAATTACATCAGGGTGAAGGTTTTATTTTAGATTCTAAACTACCTCCTTATTTACACTGTTAGGTCTTAATCTGTTAGAGAGCCACCAACAGATTCCAATGTAACTGCATACATTAGGAATGTAATTTGTTGATAGTTTCCTGTTTTGTTGTTGGTTTTTTTTAAGTACCAATCCTGCTAAATCCCAGGAATTACAGTCAGCTGCAAAACCATTGCAACAATTACTGAACCAGCTAAAAGCAATTCAACAGCTGCATCTTCTAAAATGTTACTGAGTCCAGAGACCTACAAATAATGCAGACTCATACTAGCTGCAATTACAATGTGGCTTATAAAGTGTGGATAACTATGAATTACATGATAAAGATCTTCAATTTATAAGGTAGTTTAAAAGTTATTTATAGTGTGTCATGTATAACAATGGAAAGTAAATGATGGCTAAAATCTAACATTTTATATGGTTTTATACGTGTACGGTTTGGATCTATTATTTTATATTGTTTTCTTTGCTCCTTATAGAATAACTGATCAAGATACTGGGTCTTACACAGAGATCTATATGTGTATGTAAACACAGTCCTCCATGAGATGATTCTGCATAACATGCTATATAAAAGCTTTTCAAACAGTAATTGATTTACTTATTTAAAAAAAAAAAGAAAATAAAAAGAAGTAAAAGTGTGAGTGTGACTTGGTTTTGGCGGACAAGAATCTACCAGATCCCACCTCCTATTCACAATTAGGCATAAAAGGCTGAATTTATAGTGTAATGGGGAAACAGGCTTCCATTTTTCTAAGTCCTCGGTATTCCTTGTTGTAACTGGAAAGCTGCCCAGTTGCATTTCAGAGACCACATCAGACTCAAAGCAAGTAGAGATAGAATAATCTAGCTATTATAATAAATAATGCTACATTGTTAAATAATACTCACATTATTTGCTTCTACAAGTCACTGCAACAGTTTTCTTCTCTACAGTGTATTTTCCATGGTTTTGCTTTACCCTTTACCATTTCAAATTATTTCAGTAATGAATCTTGTGTTATTTAGCCTAAGAAACCAACACATAATTTGATAGACATCCACACTATTAGAAAACTAACCTGATTTAAGAAAGCTAATGTAAGTAAACAAAGTGGATAGAAGACAGCTTTACCTCTCTACACAGTTCCCCTTTGCACACTTTGCTGAGTGATGTAGAAGGCAAAAAGTGCTTCTAGTGCCTATGGGTGTAATGAAAAATGTTACTGCTGGAAAAATCTTGTGCATTTAAAATTATAGAAATAAGCAGTAAAGGACAAGTAGATAGCCACATACATTTCAATGTCATATGTATTCCTACAAAACAACATAATGTAAGCTGGTATCTATTTCAAACTATATGCAATGAGTGTCACTTAGGGTTGATTCTGTTATCGAAGTATTTCTTCAGGTATTTTATGACTTCGTAAATTATTCAGCCTGAAAAGTGTTGTACATTTCCTTTTTGCCTGCTGGGCAATTTTACTGTTTTGGAATTAGCCCTGTGTACCACCACCAATCATTTTATCTCTTCCCCCTTTCATTTGTACCTGAAAACCCCACCAAAGTCAGGGTGTTTAAATTAATTTTGTTCCCTTGTGTTAGGACAATCTTCCAACCTACTCTTCCATTCGAAGACAGGTGTAAAATACTGGTTTGGTAGCCTAGCAGAGAAGTAAAGGCCATGTACTTGTTGAAGCTCTTTTAATTAATTGGTTTTGGTAAAAGATGAGAAGGGAACAGGCATTCCTGTTATAAATTAATTTTTCTGAGTATCCAACCAAGTCTCTGTGGTGTAATCCAGTGGTTTTAGTTTGTTCTTTTGACCACTTTGCCAGCTTAATGGAAACAGCTCAGGACTGAGCTGCAGAGTAAATGAAGGAGTCTTCAAAGTCCCCTGAGAAACTCCATTCCATCTCTGGACTGCTTCCAGTATGGCAGTAATTGTGCAATTATAGCAGCATAATATATAGAAAATCAACACGAGTTCTGAAGTTGTTCAACAATAGCTAAGCATAATTATCTACATTAGTCACAGAATTTCTAGGAGAAAAAAAGCCTCACACAACTAAAATTAGGCTTTTGGGGAAGGCAAATTGTGGCAATTACTGGCCTAGGAGCTCTTTTTAAAGTGATGTTGGTGTATTGAGCAGGAAGAAATCTAGTTGGGTTTTCTTTCAACTGCAATGCTAGCTCTAATGCTGCAATCATTCTGTATGTACTCACTTAAGAAAGCAGAGAGAGCTGTCTGATGGCAATTAGAATTCTCACTGCTAGAGAGCCAGGTCACAAATTAGTAATCTGTGACTTATCATGTCTTGCAAAAAGATAGGCCTCATATCCTTGGGAAAACAAGAGAATATGCTTTCCATTATACTGCAAGATAGAGCTGGTAATTAATTTATACCTGCAGAATAATTATGTTTCACAAGGACTGGGTAAAAACAATAAAAACTACTCACTGATACGAAGTATTTACAGCAGGGAAACTAACCCTGGTTCTTCAATAGTGTGAAAGAAAACCCACTCTTCTTGAAAAATATGTAGAATAATTGAAGAGCCATGATGGTGCAAAACAGCATAAAGAAATATAATAACCCTGAAACATAACATAATCAGGTACAAATAATATGCTTTTAAAAAGTGTGACCTAGAAATGTGAATGTACCAAATTACTGCAGCTCCATACCTACCAGCAAATTTAAAAAATGAGTTATTGAAAGTCATAGTTGCATTGAATTAAAGGGTTTTTTTCCACAAATAGGAAAGCCTGCTGTAATCAAAACAAATATGGTTCTTTGGTTCAGCATTGTCAAATCCAGCATGTAGAGATCTCACCCCACTGCCCAGGCAAGCTGTACTCCTTGAGATAATCAAGAGTCGTGCTACTCTGTTTAGTGATTGCCAGTACTGTGCATGTGGCAGCAGAGTGAACTAGCTGACAGAGACAGACAATGCAACAAGGAACCATAAGAAGTTAAAAGTGATGTAAATAAAGAGTTCATCACGTACGATCTAGTGGTCAGTCTGGCCCTATGTCCACAACCACAAATGTCAGTCTCACCATGCAGGCATCCTTCCCAAAAGTAAAGGAAGAAGCTTAATTGAGATTAATGACCTTTTTTGGAGCCCATGGAAAGTCCTAATTAATAAGGTAGTACATTGCATTATTATAAATTAATAAGGCAATACATTGCCTTATTACATTAATGTAATTTATAATACATGCAATCTTCAGAAGACATAAAAAGCAGTGACCAACATGACACTGAGTGAAAAACATAGCTTTCTCAATTTGCTTTTCAAAGACATTTTTACCTGTCCAGTTTAAAGTTAGCATTCAAGTTTGTTTGGGTTTTTTTGAAGGCCACTATGCTTGCTTTATACATCAGCATAATCCAAACTCTTGCTGATGTCGCACCAAGCAAATATGGCTTCAAATCAGCTTACAGTGTGGTCAGGGATGATAGGCTTCCGTAAATGTAAGTTAAAGAAATTGTACTTACATTTGTTGATTTTGCTTGTAGTGACAGTTTTTTTGGTTTCCTGAAATGTTAAAATTAGGGTTTTTTGCATTTCCTATCACCTGCCATGGTCTCGCATATTTCTGTTGTCGTGGCACAACACCTTTCCATGTAAAACAAGGCCAAACATTTTCACACAGTCATTCCTGCCCCAAATCAACTGTGCTCAGATGAACTAGACTGGTATCCTGGTAAAAGGTATATAATTTAAGAAGTTCTCATGGTAGAGATTGAACCCTTCATGTACACACACACCACACACACACATACTTTCAAAGGGAAACCAATTTACTATTTCCTTAATGATATACTTGGTAATGTTACACTTCAAGAATCTTTGCAGATGTCCTGAAAAGTCCTACGCAAAACTATCAATCAACATGATGCAAGACTTCATTTATGTACATGCATGTGTCCTTGTGTTTTATATCAAGAAATATAAATACACTCACAAATGCACACAATAAATATACTTATCCAGTCGGAAATAATTTTATCAGATTACCCAAAAAACACAGAAACAGATTTTTTTTTTCTTTCTGTCCAGGTCAACTTAAAAAGTTCT
The DNA here is from genome assembly GCA_026283785.1 of Coracopsis vasa. Lineage (NCBI taxonomy): Eukaryota > Metazoa > Chordata > Aves > Psittaciformes > Psittacidae > Coracopsis > Coracopsis vasa. The sequence continues at coordinate 16,670 of JANHGB010005438.1, forward strand.
GTATGCATCTTATCTTTTATTCTAACCATCATTTTATCCTGCTTTGTCCAGAAATCCGATCCTTCCACATTGTGCCGCCATCCTTCCTTTTAAACTTTACTTTCAGTCAATGCTTGTGTCTTCTCATTTCATCTTCAGCTTAGCTGCAGTTCTTGGGTGAGTGGTACTCCTGATTTATGTATCATCACCCCAAACATAACTTTCACAATTTGCAAATTATAGAACACTAAAGAAGAAATTCAGGCAGATCTAATTCTGTTGACCACAGTGAGCTGTACATAACTACAAACAGTCTCATTGTGGTCCTAACATTGAACAGTCTGCATGAAGTTGAACACTCCTTAATGCTCATACATGATGCAATCATCTCCCATAATTTTTAGGGCTTTACATTATGGCATTTTCATGCTACATTAATGGACTTAGTACATTAGTTCTTTGCAGTATGTATTTTCCTCATGCCTGGCTTGCTACATAAAATTCTTTTACTTGCAAAGAAAACTGTTCTTAAGAAAACTCCTCCTATTTGAAGGATGCTCATCCTACCCTAAAAGCAATCAAAATTCAATTTATTACATGCTGTTAAAATAAATGACAGTTCTATGGATAATTAAAAGAGCAGTAATTAATCAGAACTCATCTATATAATAAAAAATCATTTAATACTTTTATGAATTCAAAATGTATTACCTTTAAATATATCTGGTATGCAAAAAAAAAACCCCACAAATTAAAAATATTTTAACTCCCATAAGAGAATGCCAAATTACCCCAAGCTATGGTCTGAAATCCAAAATTTTTAATCACCTTTTTTATGCTTTACATAATATATATCAAGTATATATCATGCATAGATAGAAAAAGACCTATCATGTGCCAAAAGTTTTGCCACAGAAGCAAAAAGGGACAGACTTGTATTTTGTCATTGTAATGCTTCATTCAAGTACAATCAGGGAAAAAAGAAAAGTATTCTCTTGAAGTTATCACATTCTTATAAATTTTACATTTCTACAACTTTATGCTCAGTTTCTAGTGTATTTTAAACCATCTATGTTTCTATATAAAAGACATTGAATTTGTTCAGTGTTACTGCATTATGCATAGCCTTTTTCTTAGAGAATATAAGAATTCCAGTATTTTTTCCTGCCTCAGACTTAGGGTCTCATTCTGGTTTTTTATTAGGAAACGGTCTTCCATTTCCGAGAATGGGAAAGATTGATTCAAGCAATTGGCAGCAACTCTCCTGTTGACTTCTGTGGTAGCAAAATTTAGTCTTCTCTTGTGAATTTTTTCCAAAATTAGTCTTAGAAAACATTTTTACTTTACTCACAAAATAAAGCTGCCAATATCTCATTTTTTTCTGTTTCAAGGAAACGTTTTTTCTATAAAAGACTCTGCACTGTAACACTTAACAGAAAAGTGGCTGAGAAAAAAACCCAGCTCTAACTGACTCTAAGAATAGTCACAGGTTTTTTGCTATGCAGCCTTTAAATGGTTTTGCAATCAGACACCTAGTTTCCCATACTACTGATTTCACCATATATTGTCATATGACCCTGAGGGCTCCTCTTGTCATCTCTGTATTACTTCTGAACAAGACAAGCACAGAAGTGCTGAAACAACATGGTTTAATACACCTTTATGCCTGCTTCTGTCTAGCAGTTTTTTACATACAGAAAAGATCTTTTTCAGTCAAGTAGATTTTTCATTGCATAAAAATATCCTAGTTCTAATTGTGTGCAGGTTTAAATGTGCTTAATAAACGAACACCGAGATCAAAAGTATGCAAAGTGAGCATACATTCAAGTATTCCTGGGAGTAAGACCTGCATTACAAGAAATAAGTTTTATGAATATATCAACAGAATTAATAGCAGGGATTTTACCACAAGGGCTTGATCTTATACTTTTTACCCACTCCAAAGTTCCTGTTTACTTTCTCAGGTCCTCTGTAAAAGCTGGATGATGATTTCAGAAACCATACAGAACACCACACAGAAAGATGTTTAGATTCTCCATTTTTTAGTATTTCTACACAGAACTAATGTCTGGACAACGCTATTCAAACCAACCAAAGTTCAGTGCATGCGGTTCTTCCTCAGCTTCTGTTGGTACAAGCTTACATTCAATTCACAATTAAAACTAAACAACAGCCTTAGTATTCACCTTACTGTTTTTAATGTGAGTGATAATGTTGTATGGCTTTTGTCTCATATTCTTAGGGAAACATAAGAGCTTGCAAAAATTATATGAGACAAATTAGACAGTTTTAAGACCAACTTTTATTGAAAAATTAAAACTGCATTGCATATCTGCTTTATAACTTCAACATTTCTTAAACCACAAAACAGAGATTCCATTTAAAAAATCTCTTCATATTTGTCACCATTCAAAAAACAGTTTATGAACTAAGTCAAGATGATTTTAAAATCCTGCGTTATTCCCAAGGCCCCTGGTTCCGTCTGTCTGCCATGACTGGTATTATCTGTCTTCTCTAAAATGTACCTTTAATTATTCAATCAGATTTTTTCTCATTCAAAACCAACAGCTGCTGTTGATTTTTATCCAGTGGTCAGTCTTTTCCAAATAAATTACATCAGTTAAGAAGCACTGCAGCTACATGCTCAGCTAAGAGCTTGACTATTGTTTGTTTGATGTGAACTCACCCCCACAAAATTACAGTGATTGTTCATGTGATTTTAAAAGCAAAATTGCTACCTTAGAGTATATTTTAAACCTCAGAAAAAAAGTTACTCACCTGGAATTGCAATGCTTTGAATTAGTCAACACCACTGTACATGCATACTTACTGATCTCTCACAGGGTATGGATTAAAAAGCAGGCAAATTCCGTGTAAGCTTTGTCTGAGAAGCTGTTAACGTATTAGATGTTACATACCAGATGAAAATTGCCTACTGAGAAGAAAACACAGATGAGTTTTATCATCATTGATGACCATAACTGCTCTGTTAAAATCAGCTAATCAAGTCAGAAATTAATAGGAGCCCTATGCCTGTGGAACATGGTACATGTAATAGGGAAACACTCCAGAGTCTGCTTTTAGAATTAAAAGCTTTGCAAAAATCTAATTTTGTGTGTCATCTGTGTCATGACACAACACTGCAGAAAGGCAAGATAAAATGCAGAGGGCAGGAAAATAAATCTAACTCCCCTGTCTTCAGAGAAAATACCTCTGTGTTAACTGTCTCACTTCTGAAACAGGCAGGAGGAGTTCTATTATTCCTACCTAATTGCAAACCAACAATAGAAATAGGTAGAACCTCTGATGCTTTTGACCTCCAAAACACAAGATACTCTATTAAATGAAGAAGTAGAAATTTTAGCAAGCAAAACATTGTATATGTGCTGAAGAGACTTATATCTATTTCTGACTACATCTCAGGACTGTCCAAGGATTGCTGTATGAATGCCAATAAGCCATACTATGGTATTTCCTAGTTCAGACCAGTTACATGAAGATTATTCTTTTCACTTAGTTTATAAGGAGATATATGCTTTAAGGAGCTATAATATTTCAAATACAATAAAATATTATTAGAATATTGAAATGGATACAAGGTCCATGATGTTAAAACATTCAGGTTAGAGGATTAAGGGTAAGTTGGAATCTTTAGCAATACAGTTGCTGAAATATCTTGACTATAGATGTGGAGGATGTCAGAAATTCCCACCTAAGATCTGGTTGAAAAAAATCACAAGGAACATGATGCTGCTTGTGTGGCAGATGTAAAATCCCATAGTGAACTAGGTCAACAGTTCTGCATCTTTGCATTGATTATGCTAGTTCATATTGTTTCTCATAAAGAAGAAAGAGAAATCTTTCAATCTTCTGTAGCTGCCTTTTGAGTAAAATAAAACTGACAGAGACCAGAAATCAGGCAGAAGCCTGTAAATCAGAATGTAACATGTACTTCCTCTTTAACACAAACTTCTCTCTGTACTTGAAAAGCAGAAAGTTATGGAAGAGGGATAAGCAGTACCCCTGTGAAAAGCTGGGAAGGCTGTTCTATATGGTATGGTAGTCACCATGACAGCTTCTTCCTTCTCCCTGCTCTGAAGCAGCCAAAGATGTGAGACAGCATCTCAGAAGACAACCAGTGGGACCTGCAGGATGGAAGACTCTCCTGGCTGTAGCTGCCATTCAACAGGACTGAAGAGGGCTAGAGAGGCTATGAAAACTGCATAGCATTACTGCATTTCATTGACTCTTTCAAAAATAATGTAATGTTATTACTGATTTGGTGGAGGGGGAGCAAATCATTACTGACTTATATAGGAGATAGCCATAGAATCCTGTATGAAAAGATCTGAAATTAGCATATTCCATTAATCACCATGAGAGTAACTCAGTAGACAGAGGATTATTGAATCTTCATTTTGTTCCACTACTCTGTTTCCAGCATAGAGTTTTCCATTTGGTAGTATTGATTATCTAATGATTAAAACTGAACAAGCTGCAGATGAATCTGGTGCCTATAACTTTGAAAAGTCTAGCGAGTTGAAATTGTTGTGACAAGCCAGCTATATTTAAAGATTCTGAGATTACTTTTGGGTTTATTTATTTTATAAGCTCCAAACATATAGTGAATTCCATTTCACTAAAAGAGTGACGCTGCTTAAAACTCCCACAGAATTTAGTTGAAATGGCCTTTAGAGATTAGTCCTGAAATTCAAATCAAAAACAGGGGCCTTGGTTAGTAACAATTATTCACTAGAAAAGCATTCAGAACACTGAACAAACAGTCTGACATTACAATAAATAAAACTGAAAATTCTAATAGATTAAAAGGATCTCATCATTTGACAGTCTATACACAGTGTTAGAATTCCTTATATTCAGTAAAATTATCTGTAAGTTATTACTTTAAGGGCACTAGGATTTAAATTAAAGTATCAACTAATTTTTTGTCTTCTTTTCTTTGGCTCACAAAGACACTAAAATACCATAAACATTATTTAGAACTTCAATAATATATAAATAGGATACATTACAAATGGAAGAAAATACAAGACAACTCTTCGGCATGGTAAATCTCTGCATATAAATAAGCAAATATTTCATATACCTACAATTCAACAGTTATCTTGCTGTAAAACTATTACATTTAAATCCTTTTACACAAAGTCATTTAACAATAATGTACACAATCTACACAAATTAACCTCTAAAAATACAGCAATAGTATACCTGTTACAATGACTCTGCTACTATTATCCCCTGATGTAACACTAAAGGGGAAATACAACTATTATACTGAAAGGTGCTGCTAGAGATTGCTGTTTTGTATGTTAAGAGAAGCACCAACAACAAGATTTAATACTGTTATACATTTTCTTTAGCTCCTAAGAATCTACATTTTAGAAATGTTTCTATATGTCTAATTTTAGCCAGCAGAAAAGTCTGTAGCACATTATCCACATCACTAGTTGTTGAAGGAAAAATTAATTCTCTCAAAGTGGAAAACATGCTGTGGCTTAGATCTAAGTTTATAACCACTTTATATATATATGTATGTATGTATATATATATGATTATATATATATTTATTTATACTGTACATATATACTGTGCAGAGTTCTTAATTTGCTATTTTAGTACTCATTAATTTCCTGCTGACTACAATAAACAAGACCAACATAAGAGTCAATCGTACTTCAAGATAATACATTTTCCCTCAGTAATATGATCTACCAATACATATATGTTTCAGTATCCTCCAGTTGTTTTGTTTAAGGATGCCTTAGGAGACTGGAACTTACAGAAAGAGAATTTCCTTAAAACATGTTCTGCAGAACTGGGTTTAAAAATTAGCCAGTACCGGAAAACAGTGAATTAGAGAAATAAACAATTCAATCAATGTACTACAGCTCCTGCCCCAGTCTCTCTATTTCCTCAATGAGGAAGTCAATGTCAGACTTAGTTGCTGCTGGGTTTGAGATGACCATTCGGAAGAAGTTGACTTTATCACCCTGAGGCTGATATCCAACCATCGTAGTACCTGACTCCATCATCAGTGCTTTGATTTTTGGTGCCACCTTTATGATATAAGAGAGAAAGAGAGAGAGAGATAACAGAGAGAGATAAGAGTAAATTTTTTTAAAAATTATTCTTTCTTTTTATGTCACATCATTGCTTAATTTGGAAAAAATAAATGGACTGTTCATAAAGACACTAGTTCTCATAGAAAGATTTGCAACAGAAAAAGCTTGAAAACCTAAATATGTAGGATTAGATATTTAAAGCAAAATTGACAATGATAACATCTGTCTTTTTGATTAACAGACTAATAACATCCTAGAGCATTCACTACGTAATAATTTTATATATTAAATGTACATGTCATTTCTTTTTACTGAAGATTTTGTCATGAAGAAATGTTTTCTTTTTATGAAAACCTACTCCAGGACCTCCTTTGTGAGGGTAATGATGCTTTCCATGAGAATACTACATATTCTCAAAGTTATTTGCTCAGAGGAGGGGGACACAACAAAGATGGAAATTTTTCCAGTAAGATCTTAAGTTATAAAGAATATTTTCTGCTAGCATAAGACATAGAAACCTCCCTGTAGTTTTGCAGTTCTGTGCGTTTACCACAATCTCACATTCTCACTTTAATTTTCAAGGAATAATGTTCTGACAGTCTTAAAATTTGGTATTGAGCGAGCCCAGTTTTTCCATCCAGACCTTCTTTCTCCTGCTGTCTGTCAGCCAAGGGCAAATGTCTGGGTTCTTTATCGTTTTACAGGATGCTTTATAATGTCCTCTAATGTTGAATAGGGTCATGTCAAACATTTCAGCCTTCTTACCAGTCTTATCTATCTTCCTCTTTTCTCTCTTTTTTGGCAATTTCTTTATCTAACACATCATTGGGTTGACCCAGGATTTTTCATACTCTTCTGTGGTCTTTCCCCACTGTGATGTAGACATAAAAGCCTCTACAACACCTCCCAGGTTTACCTATTCTTCTCCCTTCCCAAACATAAAAAAAATTGCTACTCACTTTAACAACTAAAATCATTCTTTTGCCTCCTGAGTGTATTTCATTCCATTTTTGTCTGTCTAAAACGTCACTACAAAATTAATGTATTTCACTTCCCTCTAGACCTAAGTATTTTTCCTGGTTCTGCCTCTATGACGTCTTCACTTCCCTCTAATCATTACTGCAAATAAATTTATACCAAAGTTCTCCAAAGGGTATTAATTTTCATTGGAATGCATTAATGCATGACTAACCAAGCACATTTATAATACAAAAAAAGACCTGAGAAAGACTGACTGGTTTCCATGTCCTTTACCTGTCCCAGCATTTTCAAATAATTAGCCTTCCCTTTCTCTTGCTGATATGCTGTCCTATTCAAACAGGACTGGTATGTCTTTGTGCCTACCTGCTTTTTAAAGATCTGTAACACTTGGGAGCACAGAAGTGATAACAAAACAAAGAATGGCTATGCTCTGTATCTAGTTCTGTAGAAGAAACATGAGTTCAGGCTCAGTATAAATAGGAGATAAAGGTGAATAAATATCAAGGTCATGACTAGCAGTCGAAAAAACGATGTCCCAGAATTTGGAACAGTTGTCAACACACAGATATGTAATTTTTAATAAGCAGAATACTCTAGGTTGAAATAGAATACATTTTTGCATTTAACAAAAAACACATACCCTGTGTAATTTTTCTCTTCTCTCATCACAGTCTGGCATGCCCCTGAGACTTGGCGGAATATACCAAAAACATACATTTGTGTGCTCTGGCTGCAAAAAGAACCGAATACATATGTCAATAACCAAAATAATACACCTCAATCACACACTAAAGGTTAGTCAGTAGCATATTTTAGCACAGTGTGAAAGACAAAATATACTATTATCTTTCCTAGTTCTGCATGTTAAAACAAAACAAATGGATTATAGTAATGCTGGTTTCATCTGCTGTCTTGGATTCGCTATACATTGTCCCACTGATGATATTTTAGGGCGCTAATGAAGTGCAAATTCTTTCCACCTTCATGCAGTTTTGTGAGGAACTGGTTTCCAGGATCACAGTAAGGGCAACACAATTTCCCTTTTCTTAGTAAATGGAGACAAAGTATATTTGTTATTCTATCAATCAAGTGCAGTGGCACTACCAACAGAAGGTACAGCAATATAGCTCATTCACAGTTATGTATGTTATAATTGGGAATCTCAGCATGAGAAGATTGTATTAAGGTAGTCTTCATGGCCTAAACTGAGAAGTTTTCTGCAGAAAAGGATGAGATAAATCTGACATTTACAGTACAAACCCACATGCATTCAGCCAAAAAACTACCCAGATGCCAATAGTCATGTAATTCTTTGGAAAATAAAAGCAGTTTTGTATAGTTGGCTTGAAGAACTGTGAAAAGTGTGAAGACTGTTTTCAGAGTTCCATATAGATTTGTTTCCTATGCATAGGTTAAAGAAAACTTACCTCCCCTTCAAAAACCATTTCAAATTCTTCTCTGTTTTTGATTTTAGTGTAGAGATATTCTGCCAGCTCCAGGCATTTGTTGATCTGATTTTCAAATCCTACAGTACCCTGGTTTAAAGAGAAAGTATTAGCTATATGATCATTTTTCCTATGCCAATGCATTTACCTTTTCAGATAGGCTTCACTCTAAAGTGTTTTCTGTCAAAAAAAAATATTTAGCAGCATTATTTCTTGTAATTTAAAAGTAAAGTTAATCAACACTACAAAAATGGCTAAATGGGGCTTAACTGTAATCACTGTTTGGTTTTGGTCTTGTTTTAAGAGGATTTAATATGATAATAACAAGGGGGTTTGATATTCTTGATAGAAGCTCTTGGTTTCCCCAGTTTCAAAAAATATTATGAATATTAAGTTATTCAGCTCTTGCTGTAAGGGAATGGCAATTCAGTTGAAAGGGTAAGAGTTGGAAAATGATTTATTTGCTTTGAACAGTGTAAGAAATTTGCATTTAAAAAAGCAATCACAAGCCTGCAATATGTTTGCTAAAAGTCATTTGCCTACCCACTGGTCTTTTGTCGTATCTGATTTGTTTTTTGTTTTGAAAGATCATGATCTCAGGAAAAGTAGATGAATGTTGAGAATAAATAAAATAGGAAAAAAAACCAAACAAAAACCAACTTGTGGGTTTTGTTGTTTTGGGGTTTTTTTTGCGCATGAATGAAGAAATAAGAAAGACAAGTACACTCCTAAATTACTGCATATGTGGGGTAAGTTCTTTGTACTGAATAAAATGACAGAAGGTAAAGTCACAAGAATACCTCTGGACCTAGGCTGTACATTTCTACTAGGAGGACAAGAGTACAACCACTCATGATAGCTAATGTTGAAGGAAAAATGTCCATAGCTTCCAATATTGTATTTTCTTAACATTTTTGTAATATAATCATGCAATCTGCTAGAAACAGGTTTTAACTAATACACGAGAGAACTCAGGTCCAAGAAATCTTAATTTGTCTCAAGACCAAACCGAAATCAAAAGTAACTAATTTCCAGATAAATTTAAATTCCAGATATACAGATCAACTTTAATCTATATTATTTTTATATAATCACATCCACAAATATCTTACTTCTGAATGTTAAATATGACCCATATCCATTATGGTTTCCACTGTATTTTTTTAATTTATTGCGAAGTGTTCTATTTTTTTAGTGAGGTCAGTTTAACAGGTGAATGTAACAGCAGAGGTAGAGTCTGTGTGCTAGTTTTAACAAAATGTGTTCAGCTGGGAATTAGAAAAACATTCGGTCCATGCTTTGAATGTGTCTGTAGTCAGTATTTGGTAAATAAGCAACACGCTTCAAAGTTGTTAGTCACAGTCCGATTCTAGTGTGTAACAAGCAGTTTCACATTACTGGATTACAGTACCAAAATGATTTCTTTTGGAGGAAGAACTGAGTCTGAACTGAAATGTACTCAGCCTGGTAATCAAACCTATGCTGATAACTAAAGTAATTGTTACAAGTATTTTGTGCTGTTTCTTTTTCTGAACTACTTTTTAAAATGAAGAATGACATGTCTACAATCTGCTTAGAAGTAACTGTACATCTTAAGTTCTGTAACTTTCTTCCCTCAGTCTTCAATAGTAAACAAATCTGCATGAAAATATCTTTTATCATCACAGGTTATTTACTATTGCTGTCTAAATCTCATCCAAAGTGAAAACTACTTCATGATTGTACATTTTGACATTACATTTAATCTCAGTTTTATAAAAAAAGATTAGTCTGTGGACAGGTTACCCAACTGAATTCCCATTTTGTCAGCAGAGGAGCAAGAAGAATAGTAGTAAGATGACTGCAGACAAAAAAAAAATATTAAGTGTGTTTTCTTGACTACCTGGACATTCATCTTCTGACCACGTAAACCTGTATACAAGCCCATGCTTAAATTCAGCCATCCAGCCAAACCACAGTAGTACCAGGGAATCAACTGTTAACTCATCAGTTGGGCAAAGCTTCTTAAGAAACAAGCTTTGTCTTCAAAGTTGCTTATAAAATCTAGGCATTGAAACGTGATGCTCAAAGGACCCTTTTAAACCATCAAGTCTACTCTGCTGCTACTACAAGCAATCTGTCAGAAAATTCAGATAAGGGTGCATAGAATCACAACAAACGACATTTTGGTTCACTGGTTTTACTACAGGACTCATGGAGTGTCTTAAACCTTTCTCCTAATTTCCAGCTGAATTTATCAATGGCTAGCATTGTTCCACAATTCAAATGGCTCTTTTCTGACTTAATACTCATATACATGTGTATTTAGAGATTGTAATTACAAAGGCATTTATCTTAAAAAAAAAAAGTGTTCGGTTACACAAGACTTATAAATTAAATACATTTCAGATTTTTGAACCAAACTTTTATTATTTACCTTTGCCTTCCACATCAACCAAAATTTGAAAATGTCCACATGTCGACCACACTGTATTGCCTTATCTCCAGTGTCATAGGATACATCATACTGTTTGTCTGGCTGGAAGAGATAGCCTGCACACATTTGATTGCAGCCTTGAAGTATACCCTATAATGAAAAACATGTACTTACATGACTTAGATGGCATATGTGCATATGAAACTGTAATCTTTAATAATACATGATAACTGTATTTTGAATATATACAGAAGAATTGTCCCTGAGTAGTCATCTGGTTTTACATACTCACACACCCACACCTGGAAAAACATTCTCAGATTAATATGGATTCTTAGCTTTTGATACTTTGTCCACTTCACTTTGTAAGGTTATGTTTTTAAGACTTAAATATTTGATGAGTTAGATTACACACTAGAGTAAAGCTATGGTCTCTTGTGCAGCAGATAGGTACAGAAAATTAATTTTTTTAAAAAAGAAAGTGAAGGCGTCAACTTTATGTACTGCCCAGCTTTACGACACTTAAAATTAGTGATAAATATAAATACAAATGACCTAAACCAGACATTTTTTGCTTACAAATAAATATGGTCCACAGGCCAATAAAAACCTATATATTACTGGTAAACATCTCTGTGGGAAACACAAAGGAACAAATTCCTATATGTTACACAGAAGTCTTAAACATGGGACATTTCTAAAACAGTTTGCATCTCCTCTATACTTTGTTAGTCATTTTTGGAAGCTCAAAGACACTGGTTTATCTAATAAATACAAAAACACCTATCAAAGTCTTCATACAGAGAATAAAAAATTTTGCCAAAATCCTGCAGTATTGAGCACAATAAGCATGCATGGCACTAAATAACAACTAGTGTTTCTCTCCAATAGATATCAAAGTATTTTATAAAGGGAAATAAATGCCTTCAGTTTAGAGATGGGTCAGCTGGAAGAGCAATGGCAGACCTAGGGCTGGAACTCACAACTGCTTCATCCCTGTGCACAGGGACCACTTTGACTAACCTCTTCTAGTAGCAATTGACATGACAAAAATTAGTAGACACTAGAATTAGTCTTATCCACAGATGATATGAATTTTTTTTATCGTCTAAGGAAAATACATATTGCTTAAAAGAATTAAGACTTGAATTGAGAAACTTTCAAAAAACTAAGATAAAAACAGCTGTTTTTTATTCGAGCAGTTTAGACTGTGACTAATTATTAAGACCAAGGGTCTATGTTCAGTATATCATAGAGCAGATACTCAGATGAAGTATAGTAGCATGGCTCTAGTGTTGCTATTAGAATATGCAAAATAAATCAACAACTAAAGATCTAATACAGCTTAAAAAAAACCCAAACAAAACAAGCTAACAAAACCAAACAACCACCAAATCAAAACAGAAAAAACAACTCCCTAACCAATGCAAATCCACACAATTATTCCTTCCAAAATAAGTTTTGAAATTCAATGGATTTTGCACAACCCTCTTAAAAAGTAGGGCTTGATAACCGCTTAATTATTAAATATAAGGCAGACCTTCTCCCGGACAAGAATAGCAGAACATTGTAACAACACTCCCATCATCTTGTGTGGATTCCAAGTAACTGAGTTGGCTCTGCAAAAAAATTACATATTCAGATAGGTCTGGAAAACAGAAACTAAACCTGAAGCAAACATCTTTGGTTTGTGCTTTCAGCTGCAAATATATGGAGTTTTGACCATGATGGTTTCACTATGGAGATTATTACCTTCTCAGGTGTCCTACTTCCCAGCTATACTGTCCAGGAAAGGATCTTTTCCTGCATTACTGCTGAAATGTCAGACTTCTGATTAGTCTATATTATTACTTATACCAGTTAATTAGTGTCAGACTGATTAGACTTCATTCCCTGAAGACTCCACTTCCAGAAATAGCACTAATAAAACTAACAAAACCAGTTTGACAGGTTATATCAATTTAAGGTACTGATTGGGGGAACGTCATGTGAGAAAATTAAGGAAATAATATGAATTTTTGGAGATCACAGCTCTTTACTGAACAGCTGCTGGAAAAGTATAAAGCAAAGGAAAAGACACTTCTCATGCCTATTTGCTTTCCCGGTTAGAGTCACAAGAGGCCTTTTCTGTACTAGCTTGTCAAGCCCATGGACAAAAGACTATAAAACTTTACATCACGATCCTACCATTCTGTATGTAAAGCTTAAATCTTTCTAAACACAGTAGATGCATAAGATCACTTAATTTATTAGCCAAACAGATGAGATATTCTGTATTTTTAACATACTGTCCCAGAGACTTTAGTGATGATGCTAAAATAAATGTGCCAACATTGCACATTCATCGAATTCTTCAGCCTAAGTAATTAATTACCAAATGTCCTTTCGATTCACTGTGTGTTCCAGAAAAGGAAAGTGTATAATCATATTTCACAGAATACGCATGTGTTCTTACAATGTGATTGAAAGAAAATTCAAAGATACTTCTTCCTCTTCTACAGCCTGCTCTCAGAAGACACAGACAACCACAGTTCCTCTCTTTTGAGCAACACAACGACTCCTTCACCCCCGTCTGAGGACCACTAATTCCATACATTCCAGCTATGATTCCAACATCTATCTGCACTAGGTTAGGCTGCAGCACTCCTCAGCCAAAAGAACAGCACAGTCTGTGCTGTAGCTGGGGAGTTCACCATCCCTCTAAAATCTCCTGCTTAGGCAGGGCAATGCAGCAGGTACATAGCTCAGACTTAGGAAGCAATTACCTTTCTAAAAACTTAACTGAGAGGTCAAATACGGTAGTGAAGAAACAAGAATTTATGTAACAGCTCATTTCCTTTTGAGAGCACTGTTTTCAGTTCCATGCATTTATTTCACTTTCAGGGTTCCAAAGAAAGACAATTCAAGTCATTTTGGCAAGGAGCATTAGGTTTATTTTAACATGAAAAGGTCACTCTCTACTCTGTGCAGCCAGCCAGAGGCTATCCTACCACAGACCAACCCTGCTCTGCACCGTGGCAGTCTGCTTGTACAGACACCCGCGTCTCTGGGCACGCCAAGTCTGGCCTGAGCGTAGGCAGTAGACCCAGCTGGGGCCTGTGACAGGCAATTATGCAGTACAGGTGGTCCCCTTTCCATGTTTGAAGATCTGTACAGCTGCCTAGGAAGGAAATAATATCGCACTTCATGGCCTGCTGCTTTTTGTATTTGCTTAAGATGATGGTCTTAATTAGCACCTCTGGATTGACCTCAGGTCAAAAGAGGGGTGCCAAACCAAACCTGTGTAGCTTAAGGAAAATTACCATGCTGACCTCATATTAGACATGTTGCCATAACACGAGTGACTAACAAATTGGACTGTCAGAGTACTCCTGCCACACCGCACACTGCTGTCCCTGCAACAGAAGGGTTTTCCTACCATTCCTTGTGTACATTGTTGTTTATCTTGTTCTTGTTTTTCACTTACTGTATGAGATGCCCACCACTAGGAAAGTCTGTTTTCCCTAAGGAAAAGCAATGCTCGCTTATCTCATTTTATGCCTTTACACATGCCCACATTCAGCACAGTTGACTTGAGGAAGCAATTTAGTGTTACTGTGAGAGGACATGGGCAGAGCTCCTTTCAAATCTTTTTTTTGCTTCCCTGGAAGCTGGCACCTGCAATGATAGGAAAGATCTTATGCTTCTGGTTCTTCATTGCTTGTCTGATTGTTATTCAGACAGGAAGTCTTTTATGATGGAGTGGTTTCAGAGGAAATCTAGAGAAACATACCCATGGGGTTATAAACACTTCTACAGTCTACAGCCTTGTCATCACTGGATATGGGAACAACTGTGCCAAAGACTACACATGGGACTCCTCCTGAGCCTGAATTGCAAGGCCTGGGGCAAGGGAGGAAGGTCACACTCACGCTCTGCTATCACTTCCAATACAAATGCCTTGCTTTTTTAAATTTGGTTCAATTAATTATTTAGGCTGACTTCTGGTCTCAGTGGGCATCTTGGTCACCTGGGTTACTTGCCTGGGGGCAGACATGCACTCCTTTCTGCAGATTTCACTCTGGCCTCTACAAGAGCTTTCTGCTTGTTTTGTGGAATCCCTACCTGGCACCAATTCATAGGGCCCTGTGCCCTGCGACACAGTGAGTATCTGTGACTCTTTCTGGCCTCCCTGTAAGTTCCCTCAGCCCTCTGACTGGCCCAGTAGAACTGCACCAGTTCTGTGCTATCATCATAGCCCTTTCCAGCCTCATAGGTACTGTAATTTGCCTAAAAATTGCTGCTAATTCAGTCTCTATCATGTGTTACTCTCTTTGTTGTATACACATGTATGTTTTTGTGTGTGTGTGTATATACAAGCAATACAAAAGCAAGCATATATATATATAAACTTTCATTTACAGAACACTCATTTTCAAACAGAACATATACTCTATTTTCTGGAAACAACTGCAAACATCTTTCAGGGGAGAATCTCTACAAATTCTCACCATGTCATGAGTTGCTATCACAGGTATTCACACTCAAACACCTTCTCTGGTTCGTCATTTCTCACTATTATTATCAAAGCCCTACATTTCAGACACTGGCTAGCTCTCACACTTTTTCCTCAAATTCTCTTTCACCCAATCCTAGACTTATGGTCCTTTCAAAGCTATTCATAGAACAATCTCCCTTCCTGTTTGCCAAGTGATATCCTTGTCCTCCTTCAAACCTGCTGAAAACTTAACTTTCACTCCTCTGTACACCACTGTTTTCTTCTGTAGTATTGTTTCAGTTTTCCTAGTGTGAACCTTCCCTATTTGTCTTGCTTTTGTCTAATTTAGTGTTTAAACTCCTTAATGCAGCAAATTCATCTTTTGATGAATTTGTGAAGTGTCATATATCTTATGAAAGTACTTTAATAACAGTATTACAAATAAGCATCGTGTAGTACCTTTCTATTCCATTCAATTTATGACGATGCTTTCGGGACATTAAGAGTCCACCTCCCCAGGCAGCCTGGAAGAGAGAGAAACAAGAGAAGACTTATTGTTTTGGAAAAGCCTAACATAGAATCATAGAATAGTTAGGGTTAGAAAGGACCTTAAGATCATCTAGTTGCAACCCCCCTGCTATATTTTAATTTACTCAGGATCTAGTAATAAATAAAAATAAATTTTAATTCAAGACAAAACATACGTAAACAAAAATCCTCTTTTGCCTGAATAGTGCTTCATTGAGTTACTTACATCTACATGGAGCCAGAGGTTATATTTTTCACATATATCTGCAATCTCTTGTATTGGATCAAAGGCTCCATATACTGTTGTGCCTGCAGTTGCATTTACAAAAAGAGGAACGTACCCCTACAGTAAAAATAAAAACATTAAATACAAAATCCAACCTCTTTCAGAAAAAGAATAAACGTGAAAATCATTTTAGAAACATTGCTATCCCATTTTCCAGCCTAAAAATGCTTTTCTTCCCATGTGAAAGTTAAATATAAGCAACAGTAGAAACTAAGAAGTTGTATACGTGGTAGAAACAAACTCTGGTTTTATTGTACTGTTATGTCACAAAACTAATCAGTCCGAATGTAAAGAATATTATTTTGTCTAATCTCCTTCAGTAAGGAGATTAAAATATTTCAGTAAAAGACCAGGAATAGTCAAGTAAAGTTGAGACTTTTACAGCCATATAAAGGAAAATTAATTGTGATATGTAAATTGTGATTTGAAGGCTTGAAATTATTCCTTTAGCCTTTATCTAATAAGCAGAACAAAGCGATCCAAACCAAAAGCAATAAATGCAGAACTGTCTGATCCAAGTGAGACAATTTCTAATTAGATTAAATAAATGTGAACTGCAATTTCATAGAGTACCCAAATGTAAAGAAGTTAAGAAATAAAATAATAGTAATCTTGACTGCTCTAACTTTGGTGGGTTTACAGAAAATTAATGGATTTTACATTGCATTGATTCAAGAAATAACAATAATGTCTCAAAAAAAATACACTTACCGGCTACATTTACTAACCCTGCAACCTCATGTTTGAAATCTATGGGTATTTTTAGAACTTCAATAGAGTTTTTGATGATTTTGGCTAAACTTTAAAGTTTGGGTAAAAGTAGGTTTAGTTTCATGTTCAGTTTTGTTAGTTTTCATACTTCTTTCTATATATTTCCAAACAAAGTTATTTCTAGAGGTCAGAAATACAGATGTGGTTCAAGAGTTTAAAATATGTTGGTTTTAAACAGCAAATGGAAACCTTAGCAAGATATACAGATAATTCCCTAAACAATACATGATGTATAATTAAGCAGCTAAAAATATGACTATAATATGTATATCATTATAATATTCTCTTTTAATGTTAACCCTGAACCTTCAAAGGAAGAAGTATTTTTACTAAGCCAGGCATTTAAGCACTGTTTTTTAAAGCTACAAACCTTTTGTTTTGCTTCCAAAATTTTTGCCTCCAAATCAGCCGGTATTATTTTGCCTCTGTAATGATTATAGAAAGAGAAAGATAAAGAAAATTAAGGACTGCATATAGAAATACTAGCTACAGTTGAAATAATTTAATAGTATTTTCTCAACAGGCCATTAGCGACTTGGCATACTGTACTGAATCAGTTCTTAAGCACACTACAACAAATTTAACAGATGAACACATTTAGTGTATCAAAACCTAGCATTCATCCTACCTTTCATTGCATTTTATCAAAATCACATTGTCCGTTCCAAATCCAAGCGCAGCTCCAGCTTTCTTTATTGAGTAGTGACTCTGCAGCAAAACATAAGCACATTTAACAGAGTGGTTGTTTAATGATGAAGTATCTTCACAACATACAGCAATAAATTAAGAATTAACAGTGTATGAAACTCACATGTTCTGAGGTAAAGAGAACGAGTTTAGGGACTGCAGCCATGCCTTTGGTTTTAACTTCAGGGAAATACTTGTAGCGTGCGGCCATTATACTGTACATGTTGGATATTGCTCCTCCTGTGAGTAAATACATGAATGAATAATAAAATAGTGATAATGAGAAAAAATGCATATTAGACCAAAGACATACAAGTCTCATTTGCATTATGCAGTGAAAGTGGCAGTGAACTATGAAAAAATAGATCTATGAAATGCATGGTCATCTGTCTCTAGAAAGTCACACTGAGAGTCAGAATTTCCTATTCATCATCTCTTTTGACTGCTAACATTTTGCAACACATTCCTAGAAAGTTCAGATTTCGTTGTACTGCTTTTGCATGACAACTTCTTGTTAGCAAGAATAACAGGAACTTATCAAAATGTCTGAGAATGAAGAAATACTGCATACTGGATGGATTTATCCCATCTCATTGTAAATATAAAGTAGATGCCTCAAAATCGGATTTCTACAGCCGAGCTTTCCTTATAGTTTGTCAAGGGAAAGAGATGCTTTTCAGGCTATGATTCAGCTAATCTGAATTTGGCAATGACTTTTGAAGAATCTGAACTGAGGGAAAGCATCTATTTCACTTGCTTCACTGCTAAAAAGAGCCCAGGAAAATTAGCTCAGTTCTACAATGCAGACCTCAAGATTTGGTAAGATGAATCTCATCCAGAAAGTCTAGGATAACTTCTTCCTCTTATATTTCTTCATCCACAAGAACACTGAGAAACATCTGTACATTTCTATCAGATGGGACTGGAGACCAAGCAAGGGTGTATTCCCGGATTTTACATGGGCTGTTCTGAAAGGAAGTGGAATCGTCCTTCATCCTCTGAAACAGGATGGTGTCCCTCCTACACCAAACCCAGAAATCTGAAGTTGTGATGGGCACTCACACTGTCTACACATGGGCGCAGGACTTCCACATGGTTTACTAGGGTTTTCTGTTGCTGCTGACTGCCTTTGTACCACCTTCATGGGAAGACACTTTATCTTGGTTCTTCGTATTAGAATCACATTTGTGAATTCAGTCAGATTATGTCCCAGATACCATGTCACAGGCAGTCACAGTATTTTTCTGACTGTAAGCCCAAATCCTCACTGACCAAAGAAGTCAGTACATAATTTCCAAGAGCTATTGACCAGCAGGAATTGTGGTTGCTCAGCACCTCCAGAAATTCAGCTCAAAATAAAGGGTGTTTAAATGCTTAACTATATACCAGAGCTTGTAGTCAAGTGTTAAAATGTTGACCAGCCATGATACATAGCCATACTCAAAGATGTTTTTTTCCCCAACTTTTCTGTGGGATGGTTAAACAAAGCATTCCTACGTCTAAACATATGACACATTCTTTTGTGTTACAGATATCATAAGCATTCAGAAACAGCTTATGCTTATTTTAACTTTTGAAGTCCTAGTTGAATGACCAAAACAGAGAACAAAAGCTCACCAGGTGAGAATATTCCATCGCCATCTTTATTTGACCATCCAATAATCTCTCTCATCTTTCGAAGTGTTATTTGTTCCATGAGGACAAAAACAGGGGCAATTTCATAGGTGAACCTGCATGGATAAAGGAAAAAGAAAAAAAAAAAACCCAAACAGAATTAAATACAGATTCTAAAAACCACAATAAATTCCTACTCTATGATTCTTTTTTAAAATGCTTCAGATTCCTAAAAGTTTTCTTATAAATTGAAGTTCTGGTATTGCAATCACCATCATAGCACTGCTGAGTGCTGTACAAGATTGTACTGTAAAACATTTGTTTCTCAATGTGCCAATTCCACACTTGTGGAATAACATATTGGCAAATTCTTATGAAAACAGTGAACTTTGCTGAGCTAAACACAACTGTAATTAGAAGTATTGAACTAGGACTTCAAAGTCTAAATACAATTAATTATGTGGATTTATTCTGTTGTCCAAGGACAACTTATTTCTACAAGACCATGTGATCGATAACTGTCAAGAGTAATTATAAATGATGATTTTCTAATTACCAATTACCAAAAACAAGTCAGCAGTCAACTATTGTATCCACTTAATGAGGACAAAAACATTGCATAGTCTGGTATGCCCTGATGTCACAGAGAGATACGTGGATGGAAAGTGAAAACCATACAACCATTTTTGGTGATCAAGGTATGTGGATAATTGCTACTGTTGTAAACAAACTCTGCTTGCTGTGTATACCAAGAAAAAGAAGTAAAAAAGGAGGGGAGGAAAGGAAGCAGGGACAAACTCAGCAAGCAACCTGTGATTTCCAAAGGAATCCATAAGAACATGACACCCTGACACTCTGGATCTGATTGATGTCCTCCCCTTGAACAATTTTGCCCAGAACACGTGTTGTCTCTCCAATGCTAAAATGATATTTTAAGGATAGGTATGACAAACTTTAAGGAGACGTGATATGAAGAAGAGAACATGTGTCTGAAAAGCTTGTATTTTATTTACAGCTACACTGGTTAGTTAGAATATTAATTTTTAATTCAATCCTTATATGTCCTTAGTCCATTGGAAAAACTCCACCACTATTTTTAAAACATTCCTTTTTAAGTTTAAACTGCATTTGTAATTTAATTGTTGCAATTGCTATTTTCAGAAGCCAAAATACCTCTTATTTACTTTTATTAGCATTAGAACTGTCTGAGACAGGGAGCTGAACAACTGATCTGGAGTTTGGGTGCTGCCAATAAACCAGTTGGCATCTGCAAACAATGGTCCCAAGACTGGGACAGATTCCAGTCTTAATTTAGGCAGAATGACCAGGTGAATTCAACAGGAATTTGGTGGTGTCTTGATCACTGCAGCCTAATACAAGATATATTTAAGTGAAGGGGATTTTTTTCCACCAGTTTAAACACATTCTGATTTTTGCCCTGAGAGCCCTGAGACCTTGCATACTGATCCTTACATACTTCCCAGAAGACTTCAAGGCTTGTACAAAAAATATGTAATATTAAATAAGTTTTTTGTATATAAAACATGAAGAATTCACAGGGGGAATTTTGAATATACTCACACCCAAATGAAATAGCATTATTTATTTTATTATGTAATTATTTTCTGAGTCTCCAAAGACTGAAAAAGAAACAAAAGAAGACTGCAGATGATTATAAATAAGGCCAATGCAGCTACATTAGATTACCATTATGATTTTTAAAATCACATCTTGCTAAAGTTCAATTTGACATATTTGCTTTAAACTTAAATGATTTTGAAAAAATCAGTTAAACACAGAAAATGTGTTTGGCTAGGAAGGAGCTGTCTGACTTTAGAACCTTTCCTGACGGAAAATGAGGACTAGATTTTTTGTACTGTTACAACCTTTTCAGGTATTTTTATGAATTAACTAAAACAGTTCTGAGCCTCAGCTCTTTACTAAAAGAATAAATGAACAGGTCTTCCGGTAGTGGACACTGCTACCTTAATTCTGCTCTGATGCAAAGGTCAAATCATTTTATCTGGCCAAATCATATTAGCTACCTGTCCTCCTGTTTGTCAGTATGTAAAAAGCATTCTGCGAATAAATATAAAGCATTTTACATCATTTGCCTATATTACATCTTAATAAGCACAAATGCTTTATACTGAAAACACCAACATAATGCTCTCATCTCAGCTAACAGTGAGCATAAAGAGAACTTCCACATAATATTATTGCTTTCTAACTCAGCTGACTGCTGCATGGTGAGCAAATGCCCTGGACTACAGATCCCCAGAGCTGGATGAATAACGGCAACTTTGGAAATTTCCACCCTGAAGGTCTTCTGATTAGTGATTGAGTTATAAATAGCACATTGATACATTATTTCCAAGTCAATGTGGGAAGCTTATTATGTTTAATTTAATATATTATCTTCACAGTGACATTTAAGTAACATTCCCTAATGCCAATTTAAAAACTTAACAGAGTACAGATGTTTTGAGCACACAAAACATATATTTTTAATTGTTCATAAATGTTTTAAGTAATGCTTATAGGTAGAAAGAAAAAAAAGCAAATGGATAATATTCCCTACCATAATCCAGTATTAATGTTACTTACTTGTGTTAATTGAAATAGGTTGCAACAGTTTCTAGGTAAAGGTCAGAACTTGCTTTTCTTTGCTGGAACACTGATCTAAACAAATAATATGTTTCCCAGAGCTCACAGAGATGATTTGGCTATTTTTAATAACCTTCTCTGTCAGTTCTTCGAATCATATTTTACAACATCTTGCTTTAATCTTACTTGCAATTACTGTGTTATTTAAAAGCATATCACGTTGACCTTGGTTTGCTGGAAAAAAGAGAGCGATGCATTAAGAGGTAAAAGAGTCTGCATGGAGACCCCATAGCAGCCTTCCAGTACCTGAAGGAGGCCTACAAGGATGCTGGGGAGGTTCTCTTCATTAGGGACTGTAGCAATAGGACAAGGGGTAACAGGTTCAAACTTAAACAGGGGAAGTTCAGGTTAGAT
>JANHGB010005455.1:0-20069 GCA_026283785.1 Coracopsis vasa
TGGGGGGTACATGGAGGTCTGCAGTCCCATTATGGGGTTCTTTGAGGGGATATGGGGGTCTGCAGTCCATTACAAGGGGTTCTAGGGAGAAATATGGGAGGATATGGGGGGATTTGGGGGTCTGGAGTCCCATTATGTGGGTGTATGGGGGAATATGGGAGGATATGGGGGGGATAGGGGGCACCAGAGTCCCTGCATGGAGTACTGTGGGGGGATATAGGGTGTCTATGTGGGGATATGGATGTCTGGAGTCCCTAAATGGGATTCTTGGAGGGAATATGTAGGGAATAGGGGGTATTTATAGGGGAGTATAGAGTGTCTATGAGGGGCCTATGCGGGAATTGAGGGGTGTGGAGTCCCATTATGGGGATCTGTGAGGGAATATGTGGTGTCTACGAGGGCATTAAGGGGGACACAGAGGTCCGGAGTCTCTACATGGGGCTCTGTTGTGGTCTGGAGACCCTTCATGGGGTTCTATGAGGGAATATGGCAGATCTTACAACAAAGGTCAATGTGCAGAGACGTAGACAACAGGCTGGTATACAGCAACTTGTAGTGGAGCTGCTCTAACAAAAGCAAGGAAGATGTAAAATGCAATCAATTTTTTACTATAGGAAAAATGCAATATAAAACCAGTCTTAATGATATATTTTAATTTACCTAACCAAATCTTATCATTAAAAATGTTAATGTAAAATGGTGTTTGACTGAGGCATTTCAAGACACATGATTAGAAGATAATTTTTACTTTAGAAAATAACAATGGATTTAATGTAATCAAGCTACAGAATAAAATAAACCTGTATTATATGGACAGGGAAGCTTGGAAAACAAAACGAATGCGGTTATTTAGTACATAAACTTACGGAAAAAATACTACATATGTCAAATTTATCTGTCATTGTCATAATTTTTAAACATCCTCCTTGCCATAAGCAAGTTTATATCATGTTTTATGACACTTAATTATCCCTAGTTTTATTTAATTAACTTCACGAGACATCTAAAGCAATTCAAATGTTTTCTTAAATAAACAATGAGAAAGTAGCAGTTAAATGGAGGGTACGTATATATTCCATTCAGAAAACTACAGTTGCAGGAATGCTGAGGTAACAAATTCAAACACTTAAATTTTGCATAAAAACTGCCTGTGCAACTGCAAATGAAATCTGAAGCCTACATATAACAGGCTTTTTTATTACTTAATCATGCAGGGTTTTCTCCACAGGATTCTTGCCTTATTCATCAAGCAAAATAAATACTTATTACAAATTTGCTATGTTTTACGTCTTAATCCCCAAGCATTATTTACCATATATTGTTCAAAGTCTGAACTGAAGACATTTGTTCCTTTGTGGGTGCTTTTATATAGCTTTCATCCCGGTACCTCAGTACTTTAAAAAATATCTATGAATTTGCCTTTGCCACGTCTGAAAAAAAACCCACCAGATTTTTTCCAATTTTACAGATAGAAACTGCGTCATTATTCCCATTTTACAGATGGAAACTGGGGACCAGGAGGATTGAGGTCAAAATTGCTAAACCTGAGTGCCCAGACTGAGTTTTCCTTCAGGATTTTTTAGCAGTTTAAATGCACACTGTTCAAATCCAGTCCACTTTCATTGTTTCTGTGACTTGTCCACAAATTTCACTCCACTCTTTGAGCTCTCCAGCATGCCAAAACCAGGACAAGGCATGTCACAGTTTGGATGTGCAGCTTTGGAACCAGTCTTTGTACCAGAAGGACAACAGGGAGGGCTGGAGGATGGGCAGGAGCTCCCTTCAGGCTTTGGTCACTTCATCACTGAAGGGTGGAGCACAATTAGATGAGATGCTCCAAGGAAATATCTAGCTCTTACCCACTGGCATCAATAACTCTGTGAATCCACTGTTTCTTGAAAACTCCAAGATGGGTTAAAAAATTCAAATAAAGCCACAAACACTGGGTACTACGAAAAATTTAAAGATGAATTTTGAACAACCCTTAAAGGAACCCTTTGTATCAACTCCTTGGCTAGAATAATGGAGAAATTGGCAGCAGTGGTCAGAGCAGCCCAGCACTCTGAGACCATGGGTACACATCACTTAACTACATCAGTATTTATCCAGGCTGAAGATTTTCAGTAATTCTGGAGTCAGGCTGTGGGAGGCTGGGATTTCAAATGTATTTTTAATGTGTATTTGAATAGTTTAGCTATGTTTGTGTTTTAAATAATGCTGCCACAGCAAAGATGAAAGAACTGCACTTTGCATTTCAAAATGCACTTCAGGACACTGGATGGTTTAAAGGACTGGGAAAAGGATCTGTGTCCATTCACCCTTTCCCTGCCAATTTTGATTCAGGCAGGCCAGCAGTGGACAAAAAGTCACTCTGGATGTCACCCCAGTGGTGTGAAGTTCTTTGGGGACTTCATCCTTGCTTCTAATGCCACGCACTCCTACCATACCCCGTTTTCTCCTGCGCCTACAGCCATTATATTCAGAGGAGCAACACAGAGGCCAGAAGGTGAATAAGCCCGAGAGCTAGATTACCTCTCAGCCTCAGAGAGTAATTCTCCTAGACAAGAGTGAGTGCACTGATGCAGCAGTAACACTGCAAGTTATCCCTGCTCCTAGTTATTGTCCTGAAGGTAGATATTCCCTTTTTTTAATGTTTGCTGAAGGAGACGTCATCTGCCGACTTGGGGACAGCAGTGACAGTTCAGTATGTGTTACTGCAAAGGAGATGGTGAGAGGCCTGCATCTGTCAAGAAATGAAAATGTAAAAAACCCCAATTTTATGTGATGGACAGAGCATTAGGATGTGGTCAACGCCCAGGCAGGTGGAGGGATTCACAGATGCAATGGGACCTACCCTGCAGGCAGCTTCTGCAAGCCTGTGGTGCAGTCCTACTGCTTGTCCACAAAATTAGAGCCTATCCTGAAAAACTGGGAACCATGCCTGACCTGGGTGCTCCGAAAAATCAAATTTGCTTGTAAGAGAGCCAGGGGACTCTGCACCAGCTGGGGAGAGGCTCCTGCCTGACACCAACCACAGTGCATCCTATGGTGTGCAGCCTGAATAAAGGTGCGAGCACTACTCATGACTGCCAGCTTGCAGTGGAGTAATCAGGAGACATCAGCTGCCAGTGCTGTCATCACTAGATTCACATCTACACAGGTCAAGTAAAAAATAACTCAAAATGCTACAAGGTCATAATTTTTTAAACCATCCAATGTATTTTTATTTCAGTAGAATTTCTACAGCAAACTTTGTTTGACACAAGTGGCCTGTGCAGAAAGCATAGGTCAAAGGTACCTATGGAGATGAAAACCCTGCAGTCCTGCACAGAGCTAGGACCCTGGCTTGCATTACAGTATCTTCCTGGCATGGGAAGAACACCCATACACTGGGCTGATTCTTCATGGGGTTAAGACAGTTTTAGAAACAGATTGCGGCAGCTGTGGAAGACAAACTGGTTGCCTTACACCAGATGTTTTGCCCTGACAGCTCATGCACATACTAATAATGCTGTCCTTATGCATGCTGAGGAGGAGGGATAACTTTTCAGGGGAATGGTCTGGAACAGCACGCTGGAATTTCTTCCGCCTGTCAGCACAGCCTCAGTGTTATTTGTAATTTTTATGCTTTAGTGTTCTGTTATCTCTGTCTATACAAAATTAGACCCTGTGGAAGGGTAATTTTTTGCCTGGCTTCCTAAGGAAATGAAGTTCATTGCAGTCATGTTGCTTGTGTCCCTGTCTGGGTCTTTCTTTCTCCTTTCTGTAATAACTTCTAAGGTCCTGATCAAAACCAAGTTCCATCAGTAACAGGCTGAAAAGTAATTATGTTTCTACACATTGCATGAAAGTAGACAACAGAGAAGCCCAAATTATGGCCCCAACTGATACAAAGGCTTTAGCTTGAATTCATATCAGAGAGCTCATGTGAACAGAAAGATCTTGCCAATGCCCTACCAACATCAGAAAAATCTTGTCAGACATCATTCCTTCTTAGACAGCAGCCTGCCAGCCCTGAAACACAGTCCAAGCAAAGCAGACACCATCAGTTCCAGAGCTCCTGCTGCATTGCTTGTTCCAGGGACCCTTCCTACTTGTCAAGAGAGGGGAAATTCCCACCTACAGTTTTATCCAATCCAGTGGCTTTCTGACCCAAACCACAGAGTCCAACCCCTGTCCTAGCTGTAGCTCATCCCAGTGCTGACTACATATTCCCCTTCCCCTTATGCCACTTCTTGCATTCACAGGACCCAGTGCTGAGTCAATTCGATGCACTATGTTGACAGACAAATAACATAGTAAAGAAAGCAAAGTGCTTTTTGCATAGTGAGTTGAATTGACTCAGGAGAGGAGCTGCTGAGCATGAGGTGGGCATTAGAAGGAAAGGGAGGAGCTCATGGAAAGGCAGGGGGCAGGAAGCAGAAGTGAGCTGGGAGGAGATGGAATAGGATCTTGTTCTGTCAGACCAAGCGAATTGTTAGGTAGGTGCAGTTGAAGAGTATCGACAGTTGTAATTGCATGTGCTACACTAATTACAGAAAGACATCTGTGAATGAGACTGGTCCACACTGACTTCTTTGCATTTATTAGATTGTGCACAGAAATTAACAGGCTGGTTTTTAATAGTATGGAGATCCAAGCCACAATGGGACAATAAGAGACACTGAGATGACATCTTCTTGGAGGTGACTTACTCTGAAGTAGTGACATTCAGGTAGCACGAGATGACATGATTTCTCTGATGCCTTTCTGGGACTTGTTTGACTAAAACTGAATTAGTCGGTCTATATTTAACTGTTGTACCAATTCAAGTATATCCTATGATGGTTAATCCATGCTCAGGGAGAACACAGCTATATAAAAGACCTCTTGGAGGGCTTACATAAAGAGCAGGAGTCAATAAAAATATGCTGATCCTTATGCTGATACATCTAATATCCTAAAGTCATTCCTTACACAAACTTGTGTTTACTGCCCTTTTACTGCCACTGAATATGCATGAATCTCCCAAAAATGTTTATGCTAGGACAAGCACTTATTGCTGAATCCTTGGAACTGCAGTCCTACTAAATAAAATAAAATCAGTCTTTCAAAGAGATTTCAGGTTAATGGTAAATATTTTCTGGGACCATTTTCCAATAAAGCAAACTGTTGTGATTAAAGAAATACTTTTTGATCAAAATACAGACCCACAAATTCTCCGTGCCTTTATATATATTCTAATGAAAAATATCAGGTTTTAGAAACCAAAACCTGTTCACTTTGCAGCTTTTATTAAAAATCACTGGAGAAAAACAACGAAGACTTGTCCATGTATAGAAAGGCCATTTTTCTACCCAGAACTTTTATTTAAACAAAAATTTGTGATTATTTCTAGCTTTTAATTTTAAGAACACATGAATAGATTTCATCTTAGTGTCACATATGGACACTCAGCTTCTATTTTTGGACCTTAAACTCAAAGGCTGTTCAGTGGAAGCACAAACCAAATCTCTGCTCGTCTCAACTCAAACCCCACTGACTAACTCAAATCCAAGGCAGGATAGAGGATGCCAGGTGATTCAGCCATTGTTTGACACAGGTAATTTGGTGGAGGTTGATGTGCAACCCAACACCCTGCGAAACCTCCCAAACTCAGCATGAAAAGAAGAAAACAAGAGAGAAACAATACCAACAATAAAATCTTAGTAACTGTTATTATTTCTTTCTGTTGTGGTCATAACAAGAACTCAAACAAAAACTTTCATACATCTATTACAATTCTAAGTGAGTGCTGCCTATTGAGATTGAATTTTGCTTTCTTTTTTCTCAGGATTTAGACAAATCCATTCCAGCAGAGGATTAAAGATCTGCTCCTACTGAGTTCAATGGCAAAACAGATGCTGGACCTGAATCAATACAGGACCCAAGCCCCATTTTCAGGTTATTAAAGGAGTTGTGAATTTTCCAGCATACAGATTTCCTGCAGGAACTTTCCCTTCTTGCTTTTGTTCAGGGTTTTTTTGTGGGGTTTTGTGGTTTTGTTTGGGTTTTTTTTTAATTCTGATCAATTCCTCTCTGCCTTGAAAATTTAGATGCATTTAGTGAAGCACTGTGCTGAAACGAGCATATTTATTGACAATGAAACGAGATCAGTACACTTCCAAGCAATTTAAAAATAACTCCCTTCAATTAGTTTCAATGCAAGGATGATAGCACAGAGGATTATTTTTCTGTTGTAGTAAATTATTTATGTGAAAGTTGTTTTCCTTTTAACAAGTAAATCTTCCTAGATACAATTGCATTAGATCTCTTGAATTTCATAATGGGGTTATCAGTGAATGCACACAGAGTTCCAAGGTAAGCCTCAAGTGCAGCTAAGCTCACATAGTGTAGAAAATTGTCTGCCGTATTTCTCCAGACACGAATGCTCTTCCAGGTCCCTTCCCCAGTGGAGGAGAGAAGACCAGAGGCTGCTACTGCAGGTGTTCTTTTCTGTTTATCACTTCCTCTTTGTGGGAAATAATGTTGGATTAAATAGTGCTAACATGCTACAGCTCTTGCAGTGGGAACTGTAAACTAGCCTCTGTTGCAAGCTGCACCATACTGGGAGCCCTTTGCCAGGAGGCTGTCTCCATATAACACTGTGTCACACCTGAAGACTCTGCCAGGGCACGACAGGAGGGGGACACAAGTACAACTAGAGAGAGGAGTGGTCAAGCAGCAGGCAGAGCTGCATCTCCTGGATCCCACACCAAACCCCTACCTACAGGCATCCCCATCCCTCAGCCTCTGCACCAGGTACCATTATATATGTCCCTGTTTCAGCACTATTGGTTTTTTCCATACAGCAGGAATTTTAACATTTTTATTTTATTGCCTTCCTTCTGTCATTCCTTTCATTTTGCCATGGACAAATTGATGATACAGTGATAACAGCCTCCCACTAGATTTTGGGTTCAGTCCTCTGAAGGTTGTTATGTAACAGAACGTGAGATTGGAAGCGGCAGGATCCTCTGCAGACCAACTTTCCAGATGATGCAAAGTCAGGCACAGTTTATTTTCATATTTGCCCCTGACATTTTGACATGCATGCAAGCTCTCTATGCAGTGCCAGAGATTTACAGAAACCTGTCCAGTTTATATGACACTTGTATAATGCCTGCTTCTTGCTACATACACTAAAAGCAAACAAATGACACAGTAAGCAAAAGACTTGTCTAAAGCTGAATGCAGGTGGCCCATTAAGGGGTATGGCAGGAAGACTGAAGCCCAGACTGGCCACTGAGAAGAATGGGAAGATGTGTTTTGACTGTGTTTGCTTTAAGAATCAGCTATCAAGAAAAATCAGGGTTCTTGATAAGGGAGGGTGCTTTCACAGACACAAGATCAGTGTACAGTGATGCTCCTCAGAGATAAGAACTGGAAGAAAAAGGCCAGCAAAACACCAGAGCCTGCTTTGAGAACCAGTTTTCCCTCAAAGACTGACCAACAGTACATGTAAATAAGGACCACGGGCAAAGGTAAGGGGCTGAGGTTGGCAGTGTCAGGGGAGCCCCTCTGCAGAGACTCCCAGCTCCCATGACCGAGTGATACCCAGGTAGGACACAATATGGCAGCCAGGACTTGATATGACTTTCAGATTTTGGTCACTGTTTTCCAACATGTAAACCAAGTGTCTACCATGGCAGAATAAACTCCTCTTTCCCTTCCCTGATGTTGTCTACCTACCACTGGGTCCTCAAGGTGGCTGGAGAGACTCTGATTCTGCCATTTCTCAGGAAGCAGATGACCTTGTCTGAGGTGAGGAGGTGAGGAAGCCTGGCTGGACTCTCAGCTGTGTTCATGGTGATAGCCCAAATAGTGCCAGGCCCCATTCACTGGCATGGTCCATGAAACTCCCTTTTCCCCAGAGCCACCCAGCAAGGAGCAAGCTATGGAAGATGCTGGGTGTGCAGTTGCAGGCATGAGTGTGGGAGTAACCACATCTGAAAGCATGACACCTTATGTGTCAAATACTACACTTTGGTAAAAGCAGCTTGGTTGTTTTCCATTTGGAAAATACCTGAGCCTGTTTGCTGTACTGAATTTTGCCCTTGTTCTAACAAGTGTATCTATCTTTAAACAACTAAGAAAAGCATAGCCCAGCTGTTTTCCTATAGCTTCCTAAAGAAGCTTGGTTTACAAGTATAGGAAGGACTACATCAATTAACTGGATAAGAAGGTACTTATTTCATTTCTGCAGTGCCAGTGAATTGAGAAGACAGCCTGAAGTGAGTGCTCTCACTGTTTGCAAACCATTCTGTATTTTCTCTCCAACAGTACTCAATTCAGAAATATCTATTAAATATTTGAAACAGCACCATATTTTCTATAACAGAATAGCTTTAACATCAGAAAAGATTTAATGACCACCCATAACTAACAGGGTAATAAGAATTAAGTCATTCATCGGACAGTGTCTGTCTACAAACGATGCTCTCTTGCAGAGCTCATGAGGAAGAGGAGCGTTTCAGTGGCAGGCAGATAGCATCTCACTCACCTTCCCACTGACATTGCTGTGCATAGGAAGCCGGTCCAGCAGTGTGGGTAGAAGCGCAGGGAGCAGCCCCTGGCCCCTGAGGCTGCTGTGCTGCAGCACCGCTGACCTCTGGCTCTGCTGCACCGAAAGCCATGATTCTAAGTAAATTTCCAGATCTGAGTTTTTTCCAATAACTGGGGTGTTTGGTGAACTTTCTAAACTGCCAACACAATATATATGTCTATCAAAAATATTGGCTTGATAAAAGTAGACGGTGACATACACTGCCCGCACGTGCTTCTCCTAATTTGCCCTTGAGACTTTAGTTTCAGATAATCTCTCTTGGGAGTGTAACTCTTCTGGAGGCAATCACAGTTTGTATTTTTAACCTTTGAATTGAGTATTTTGAGAACTCTTTCCTTTCTCCGTTCAAATACAAACCAGAAAATACATTCAGTACATTCATTTAGACCAGTTTAATCTCCAATGCAGCTATGTATATCTTCTATTTTTTGATCTTCTGAAAGCATATCTTCATTTTTTACTTTGTTTTAAAGCTAATTGCAAAAGAAGAAAATAAATTAAACTAAAAAGAAAATAGAATTAAACAAATGGCAGAAAACAAATTCACATATACATGGTTCTGCTGTCAGTTTATAATAAAAATGTTAATGTAATTAAGCAAATTACTTTGTCATTCATGGTTCTTGTAATGAGATGATGTGTTAGGGCGAGAGAGAAGTTCTGAAATTTGGCTGTTTAATTACCTAAGCACAAAGTTTAGAAGCTTCAGAATAAATGAGATCCTTGTAGTTTCTGGATTATGTGAGTCATGACTTGGAGAAATGTTCTGTTTTCTTCCCTGAAGAAAGACAGCAGATAATTATTATTATAGCATGGAACAACCGGAATTAGTGAAATGCATTGTGCAAATAGATGCTCCTCTTTCTACACTATTTTTTCAGCAGAAGCTGTGAAACAGTCTGCAGTTTTGACTGAACTGATCTAAATTACAGATGGGCCAAAACTGCTTTTCAGGGTCAAATTTGGCCTGATTTTAAAAGGCTTCTTATTGATTGAAAGTGGATCTGAAATTAGGCAGAGCTAGACGAGGCTCAGTTATCAGCAGATCCCATTATGCCGAGCAAAGGGAGCTACAGCCGGAGCTCTGTGTGGCCTCTGTAAGTTAAGCATATGCTTTAGTGCTTTGCAGGACTCGTGCCAGAGATATCCATCCTTTACAAGATGGAGTTACCAAGCTCATGGACAAACTCCAAAACAGGGCTCCGTAGCAGAAAAAGCATCAGATGAAAAACCTTAACTGAAGGCTTCTTTTCTCCTGAACGGCCAAGAACAGAGGGGTTCTCTTAAAACCACCCATGATTAAGATAAAGGGCATTACAGCTCTGTCACTCACAGCAGCCACATGCAGTGCATACTTTCTAACCTAAGAGAAAAGAGATTTGAAATGCTGATAGACCCTACTAATAGAAACAGGCTGCAAATAGACTGTTCCAGAGAAAAAAAGCTTCTTTTGTAATAGCTGTGGCTGCTACACCTTACAAGCTAAGAGTGTGTAAAGGTAGCCAAATCTTTCTGAGGAGAAGCGGGTATAAACAAGTAAGCAACTGTAGGTTGTTTCAAAACTAGGAGTGCTGGCTGCACAAGAGCTTGGGGGTGAGGAAGAGGACACATGCAGACAATGCCAGCTCAGCCTTAGAAATCCTTATAACAGATTCTGATTTGCTCATCTCTCCTGCTTTCATTTTTCTCCTGTCTTGGGTGAAGGGTTTGTGTTTAATAACATCATTTGCATCAGCATGTCCCAACTGACCAAGGTACTAGGGCTGGGAAAGATTAGCATGGTAATCTCATTCTGATGGATAAAATTAGCAAAGATATTCCCCTGAATGGAGAGCTGCCATTGGCGAGCTGCTGTGCTTAGAATCAATTACTAAATTACTTTGAGCTCTAAGTCGACAGTAACAGAAAAAAATTGGCATCGACCGAAGTGAAATAAGATAAAAAATATGCGATCATTAAATCTCTTGCTACTATTCGCAAATGTGACTCACAAGAACTGCACAAAAAATAAGGCAGAATTTAATTTTTAACAGTGGTCCCTGTCATCATTTCAACCAGCGCTGCTCAGTGCGTGGAAGCACAGCTCACCCTTGCTATCCAGCTGCTTGGAGGAAGAGCTGGGCTGCTCTCAGCTCCCACCCTCTGCTGAGCGGGGCACATCATGGGGACCGAAAGCTAGAAGACCAGCTTCTGTATGTGCAAGCAGAGCAGGACAGAGAAAGGCTTTGCCAAGGCATAAAGCCTTCTTTCATGCTGTAATTATCTGCTCTGTTTAAGCATACCATATGTACTTAATGCTTTGCAAGCATAGAGGAGGGTAGGTCCCTGCCCCAGAGAAAGCACAATCTGGAAGATTTTCTGTGCATACACACACTGCACAAAATCCACAGTAGTGAGTAAAGCCCCATGGCACCATGTGCCCACCTTGCTTGTTCTAGCACAAAGAAATCCTCCAACAAACATCCCCCCTCCTAAAGTCTAATATTACTGCAAAAGGTATCTTAACAGCAACTTCATGCTGCTTATAGCATAGTCAGGGGTTTGCTCAGGCTTAAAATATGACCAGAATCTCTGATCTTCGCTGTACACAGACCTTCATTTACCCATTTGACATGCAGGACAAGGCAGAGGGGCTCTGGATTGATGGAAATGGTCAGAAGAACCAGCATTTGCATTATTATGGCTGAGCTTTTGGAAGTATCTACAGATTTTGCTGGGTTTTGACTATCCCAGTTGAGAGCAATGGCACACAAATCTGTCTTTCAGAAAATGCCAGACTTTTGAGGCTTCGTCAGTTGAACACATACACCTAGGGATCTCTCAGATCACTAGCTGCTTCTACAGACCTTCTAGACTAACGTCACAGAGGCTGTAGCTAAATACTCATTCCACCTTTTCTTGAATCGAGGAAAAGCAAAAGCGAAAAGCAAAATGAAAAATTACCGTGTTACCCACAATGTAGGACATGGGACATCCTAGCTTTGAATATTGCCCACTACCTTTGCTACAGTTATGAAATAAATGGGCTTCAGAATGAAAAATACCCAACTAAGACACAATCAGTAGGACAGTGGGAATGTAGAAAAAAGAAACATGAAAGAACCTTTTATCAGCTTTAAACACCGGGAATCACAGTAGCATAAGTAATTGATAATATTATTAGCACAGTATACATATCAGCTGTCAGGATATTATGAGGACTGAATCCAATCTCTGTTGAGAGAGTCAGGGTCAACATCATTAACTATAGATCCTGTCCTGGTTTACATATAGAGCCCTCAGGCCAAGTGTCTGCCAGATACATCTCTATAGATGTGCATAGCTATAGGACATACAGGGGGCTAATCACACACATCAGTAACAGACAACAAGCTTTTGTTTATCTGAAGGTTTACTGGAATTAACTGATTAGTGTCAACTTGACACAATAACTTTTGTCTACAATGTAGTAGATCATTTTGATGGTTTTATTGATGGAGTGTTGACTAATGTAAATTGTAAGGGTAGTTGAATGAAGTAGGAAACATTTTAGTTAAACAGAAATTGAAAAAGCCACTAGCAAACATATCTTTAAAATGTCACATTCTGCAGCCTTACAGATGCCATGATAATAATAACAATGAAGGCAACAACAATAAGGATAATTTAAAATGGAAATAGACACCACCTATTCATAAATTTACTGCTTGCATACAACCTCAGATGATATCCTGATGTTAAAGCTAACATAAGATAAATTTGACATATCTCTTTCTGAAAATAAAGTAGTCTAATGAAAGAAAAGAGACAATAAAGTAAAATACATTTATTTACCTAAGTCCCATAGTGGTCCAATTTAAAATAAAATTATGAAAAATATTTAAGCAAAAATGTCTGTTGGCTAAATTAATTCTTCACATAGCTGCATAACATTATTTTCTATTTCTTGTGAGATGTAATTACTTTCTTCCATAGTTAGCACAGAACACACTGTTTGCTTTCCTCTGCTGGGTGTCAAATAGCTTTTATGAACTAGTCTAGGCTTTCTGTTCTCATGGCTTCACAACATGGTTAAGAGTTCATGATTTAAAGCTACACATGATTGTATTCATCTTCTAGCATAAGTAACAATAGGCTTCTCTGGCTTGGCTATTAGATTATTTAGTGCAACTGTTAAACCATCTCCTTTGAAAGTAGGCTCAGGGAATACAATGATTATGTCATGAATGATTCAAACAACAGAAAGATGCTATATGGTCTGCTATATTTATATTCTGCTATAAATAACAGAAAACTAATTCACATTCTTTTATAACTTCAAAATCACCTTCCTTTCCTTTCCAGGCACAAGCTATTTGCCCCACAATAGGAAGTCAAAAGCATTAGGCTAAGACAAGGGGGATACTGTGTGTCACAAAACAAAGTAATTAAACTGAGTCAGGATTATCAATGATGCCCAGTTTCAACCGTTGAAGCTGCAGTTAGTAACCCCAGTCTGTCCCTCTATCAAAAAGCTATTTATTCTTCATTACTGGCTATCCCTGGGTTATAGGGATTCATTGTCATTGTAGTAACTTTTAGGAGGAACATTTAGTGCAACAATATTATGGAAATAGCCATTTCATAGCTAATGGGCAAAGTAATATCGTGTCACAGCTTTCCAGCAGTTGTCAGTACGGGTGAAATCTTGTCTGTATTATCACCCTTGAGAATTCATTACATTTGTATGGGTTATAGCAATATAATAGAGAGGGAAATCGTGCCACCAGAGAAAAGAACCCCATTTTAGAGATCCCGTCCATGCAATTCTTATAGAAGTCTTAAAGCCTAAACAAGATCTACAAAACTGGGGACAAAGCATGCTGTCCCTTGGGAACACAGATTGCCCAGTTTAAATCAGAAATAGCCAGACCAACACAGTTCCACAAGCATAATTATGGGCCCCTCTTGATCTGTCTCAAAACTAATCCTGCCTTGAAAGTATAGCAGTGCAGCACATGTCTGAGAGAGCATAACTTCCAGGACTGAGATTTCAAAAGGTTGTATCTTACATGGCTTTAAATCTGAAAATCTAAACATGCAAAGTCACGAGAGCTCATTACACAGAAGCCAATGAAGGTAAATAGATGTTTAGATAGGTTGTGTCACTCTTGAAAGAACACAAATTAAATTAAAACAATTAATTTTGTGTTCTTGCCTACCTAAGAGTATATTGATGCATCCAAGAAATCACAGCCTTTCTCTGGAAGCATCTGACTTAGCAGTTTTCTGAAGAGCTCTGCTTCTCCATTCAAAAATGTACAGGTTTGTTAAACCCTAAGATTTGATCAGAGCGTGGTGGTACTTATCTATTTATTAGACATAGACACTTCAATTCTAAGTTTGCTTGAAACCTGCAATATACATTTTCAGACCACGTTTCTGCCTAGTCACTAGAAAAAATAACTTGAAATGGGATTTATTTTGAGGCTAGAAAAAAAAGGCCTTATTTTTAGAAAGCAAAATGTTTCAAGTGGTTAATTCTTAAACAGCTAACCAAGTCATTTGACTTGCATGCAAACAAAACCAAGTAATTTTTTATTCTACTTCCAAAAGTAGATCCTGGGCAAAGGTACATAACCTTTCTGAAATATTTTGGTTCATTTTAAGCAGGTTGCTAAAATGTCTAGCTATTGATTTTCTGTGGCACTTATGTGTAGTTATTTGCATTATAAATGTTCCATTATTATGACATCAAGTTAGAAGCAGCTGATAAGATGTAAACACAATACAGCGCCATTTATTCTTATGGAGTATCTTTTATAGAAAACATAAAAGAACCTTCTACATGTAGCTATACACCTGCAAACACAATTCTCAATCGTGCCCAGTAGTGCACAGTCTAAATAAAAGTATGAAAAGAAAGAAGAAGGCCATTTGTGGTCTACACAATGGCCAGGTGAACCACAGTATGGTAGTCAGGCAATGGCAGAGGATAACAGCACCTTTCCTGAAAAAGTGCCTTAGAAAGGTGGGTTTGGACTAAGTAACTTTTTGTGTGAGGCTCTGATTCCTCCCTGACAGCCTACAAAGAACATGGAGGAAGGAGGTATTGCAAGTATAAGAGACAATCCAGAGAGATGCTGGAGATGTCTAGACGATGCAGTTGATGCTCCGTCAATGAAGAAATACGGCTTAAATGTGTAACTGAGACAGATATCACATGTATACATAAAATGCGTTTATCAAATTGTAGCTATTTCTATGGTGGAAAGGAGAAACCAGTTTAGAGTTTATGCCATGAGAAGTATGACATCCTCACCATGAATTTCAGCACAACACCCCATTTCTACACCAACTATCCCAGCTTCTTCAGTATCTACAGGGAGAGGGAAGTGTTTGGGTTTGAAGCTCTCATATGTGAGAGAATTTGTTTCTCCACAGATGCTTTCTCCTCAGATCAATTATGAATGCTGGGTGGCCTCATCAGGTATCACATCTTCTGTCGGTTTTCATCCCTTTAGAGACCTGTCCTTTTTTCCATCCACTGCTGCCTTTTTGTTTCTTTCTCTCTGCATATGTGTTTTCCAGGAGATGTTTCAGCACACAGCTCCCTCCTGCATACATTTTTTCAAGTGTCAAGTTTTATCTTGTTCTCCAGAATTATGTTTGCCATCTTTTTTCCCACCAAAAGTGTAGCTCTCAACAGCTAAAAGGTGCATGTTCTTACTATTGAGCACCTTGGCTCTGAACACCACCTACGAGTCTTCTTGCACCTTCTCCTGTCATCCTGCTAGAGCACTGAAAAGTGTGAGAGATGTAATAGTGGAAGATACTTCTTCCTATTTGTTACTGGGCTTAAAGTGTAGAAGTAGCACAAGGTAACTTTGTGCCCAGTATAAACATCCCTAGTACAAAAGTTCAGCACACTGAATAATATTAAATACATAATATGAAATATCTTATTCAAATACGAAGGAGTTATCTTGGTGGCAAAATATTAATCATTAAGACCAAAGGATAACCCTAACTCAAAATACTTTATGACATATTGCCCCACAATTCTGTTTTTAATAGCAGTCTTAAATTGGAATAACAAATAAGGAGATAAGCATTAGAATTGCAACTAATTAGGAGTTTAAAAGACTACTTTGTCATAATGATTAAATGATTTTTTGGGTTGGCATAAATAGAGAAGTAATTGAAAGATATGTAATATAAAGGCTGAATATCATATAAAATGAAGGCGAACAAAAAAATTTGCTCATCCCAGGATTATACTTGCTTTATCTTGCCAAAATCTCTCATACAAAGACCTTCATTCAGTAGTTAACAAGGCTTTCTTCAAGTAAATTCCTCTTGGCCTCATCATTTTGTCTACAAATTTCACAGTCTTACAGGGAAATCACGGCTGCCCAATGGCACAATTAATCAGTTATGATATACTATTAGATATACATTATATGACTTTGTAAGTATGTAGGGGGGTGAGTGCACATGTAATGATGCACCAAATGAAGAATACACATTATTTAAAATATAAGATGAAAATGCTATTTCAATCACTGCTAATTTGCATTTCATATTCCCAAAACATCATAATACTATTATAAGGTATTGATCCAAGCATGATCATTTGATTTCACATCAATACTAATATGACTTTTCTGTGATCTGTTGACATGTGGGATTTTCTGAGTGAAATACATACATACCAATACCCAGCTATTTTCACTAGTAAAACTGAATTCTGCTGCTCTGTGTGAAAAGTGGTTGGTAAAAATGTAGATCACCCAGTCCCAAAACCTGAACTTAGATTTTACTGGTAGATGCAGATTTTGATTCTTACTGCTTTCCCAAATCCCTTTCCTTTATGTCTTTGATACAGTGGTGGTGGTCTGATTCTTTTTGTTGTCTGGAGCATATTCAGTATCCTAAGCACAAAGCATGGGTAGCAAAAGTCATTATGTCATTTAGGAGCAAGAATCCCTCAAAATCTCATTCCCATCATCAACATGGCTGTTCAGGATCTGACATAAAAACTGCTAGAATAATAACCTTCTACTGAGCCTCTCTGAATTATGTGAATACTATTGTTTGTAATGAAACAGTTTGATGATTATTGCAAACAAATGCCAAAATCATGAGTCCCACAACCCCATTTCTTCTTTCACACTACATGGACATACAGAATGATACTCAATACTGCTGATGTACTTTGTCCTACTAAATCCCCGTTTTCAAGATACCTAAGGGTTTCAGATTACACCATTATGTTGAGTTTTCCTAGTGGTTACCACTTGAAATCTACCCAGTGTTCACCTTGACTGCAGATATCCAGATGGATAGCCTCTTCTCCATCTGCACACATACACGTACCACAGCACCAACCCAGTTTCTACTAAAGACAACAGCAACTTTGCTATTGATTTACTTGGACTTGAATCTTACTGGCACGAAAAGCCAAAGGGGAGAATGGAGCATGCCTGGGAAGAGTGCTATATGCTGATAATATTCAGTCCCTTCAGTGTAGTGCCACTGAAATCAGCATGTAGAATGCAATTGCTTTTATCTCACCTGACTATGGGCGAAAACTAGCTAAAAGTGAACTCATTACAGATTCATCCCAAAATGAGCCATTCCATTTTCCTCACAGAAGCTGAGGGACCTGAAGAACAGCTGGAGTTTGTCACTTGCCTCAGAGATATGCTTCTTTCCCATCATCTGCCAAGACCTGAAAATGGCTCACAACCTGAAAATCCAGCTAAAGCCATCACTGCTTCTGGATCATGGAGTTACTGCCAGAGGCACTTTCACCTTTTTTTAAGTATGACAGAGCTGTGACCCTTCTTTACCATATAAAGTTATAGTTCATGTTGAAGACTACCAAGAAGCCAAAGTTAGGGTGGAGGAAACCAGTCCCTGCATGGGACAGGTCAATATCATCACAACATTCACCTTCAATTCCAGGCATCATTTTCCTATATGCTTTCAATGGCGTCCATGCTGCAGGAACTTCATAGGAACTTCATGCTCATTGGGTTTCAATACTTCCTTACAGCCCCCATGGACTTCTAAACCAAACCTGCAATATTGAAAAGTAACAAAAGCAAGGGTAAATGCAATGAGTTTATATTACACAGGAACAGCACCCCCACCTCCCAGTCACAACACAATTACAAAGTAAAAACTCATCTGGGACTGCAGACTGCTCAGCAGAGGACAAATTCTAATGGCTGATCCAAAGTAAGTTAAATTACGTTGTGGGCTTGTTAGAGCCCTATCATCTCCTGTTTGGTTCCTTGGATAGACTATGTATAAACATGATGCATATTAGAGTATGATGTCCTACTTTCACACATCACTTTCTTTACTTTTGAAGATATCAGCATATTTCAGTATACAATTACAGAATCTGAAAACTCAATTAATGTGCTATTTACATGAGTATTAACTAGAACAATGTCTATAAATGCATTAGAAAAAATCTTCTTACAGATTTCAAATAAACTTTTAAGAACTGACCCAGTGCCAATCCTTTCAGCACCTGTCTGTAAATAGGCAATTATTTTAGTTAATGGCACAGCACAAGGTCTCAGAGTACACACATAAACCCACATTTTCCAGGAGGGATTCAAGCACAGATTACATAAAAGGTTTTAGGAAAAACTGCAGTCTTGTTCTCATCTGAAGCTATTACCCATTCATATTGTCTATGAATGTAAACAGATAATTTACCTTTAATTTAAGGCCCCTTCGCATCAAGCATAATCAGCTTAAGGAAGATATGTAGTCAGCATAAAAGAGATGTAATATTACTCTCATATCTGCTTCATACAAGTCCAGCTCTGCCTCCTGCTGTCTCCCACAGACTGAAACTTACAGCCAACACTTACAAGGTATTTTCACTCCCTTTCCTGAAATCCTAATAGAAGGAGCCAGAATTTGACCCTTAAAGTCTGAATGCCCCACTAACACCCTTCTTGCACTCCCTTAGCAAAAGACAGACCTTATAAAACTTGAGTTTCAATGAAGGAGCCTGTGAACTCATTTTGACTGCAATAAAATGAAAAGACCATTGATTAGCAGGAAGGCTATGGTGTACTTTCCAGGTTAGCACTTGAGGCTGACTAGTAGTAATTTGATTGATTGATTGATTGATTTGAATAATTTTTACTGGGAGGCTAAAAATGACCAGCTGCCAGTATTACATTGCTTCTGCACAGGGGCCTGGGACCATCCATCAGGAATAATTTGCTGGAGTGCTACTTAAAAAAAACAGCAGAGCAAACACAACTAAGCTTTGATAAGTTGTCTTATAGGAATAATATAGCTGATACAACCAAAATGAGCAGAGAAGCCACACAGCAATGTAACCAGGGCTGGATCCACAGTGATGACACCCTACCCCAGAGCAGTGACCTAGCTATGGCCTCAGTACACAGCTGATGCGTACCCAGGGACTTCTACTGGGGATGGAGCTCTGACTTTAAACCTAAGCAAACTCTCTGTATTTGAATCACTAAGGAAAAGGTCCCAGCCCATTTGACTAAGTGTTTCTTGCTCATCATGAAAGACTGACTAATTACCATTAGTCTCTGAGGCATGAAGCATTGCTCTGACCTGTTCCTTGTGACAGCCCAAGAGGGCATGTTACAGTTTCATGTGGGAGCTGCTGTACACCTCAGCAGAGCCAACACGAGACCTTTGATTAAACAGTTTAACAATAATTCCTTCTGCTGACCCATTCCTTTGTGGGGGAGCTGAAAGTACCTTGCCTGAAGGCACAGTGCACCCTCACAGGCAGGAATTCAGGCTTGTCAAACCCTGCCTCCCTGTCACTGGCTACTTATTCTGAGAAAAGAGGCCTTTTTAACTTTCCTATGACCTCTTGACTTAGACATCGTTATCTTTCACTGTGGGAAGAACATACCTTTCCATCTTTCTTACTGTCTCATTCAACCTCATTTGATTCATTGACACAAACAAGCATAGAAACATAAAATTGCTGTAATTGGGTCAGGCCATAGGTCTGATACTGCCCAGTGATTTCCTAGAGGAAGAACAGAAGAAGCAGGGCACAAACAGAAGGATGTTCCCTTGCCAAATCTCCTCTGCTACCAGCAGTTTCAAGGCCATCAGAGAGCTGGAGTTTGTATACAGACCATCACCTTATGATGCAAATACCAAAATACCAAACAACAGCAAACACCAAACTCTTGACTTTTTTTTAAACTCATAAGTATACTTTTCATTAAACAACACAAATATGTATCTGCAATTGTATATGACATAGATCCCTATGTGTGAGTCATCAGCGTGTTTTGCTGTGCCTCTGTATTTGCAAGGAGGTAGATGGACTGACACTTTTTGGCCATAATAAGCATATAAAGTAATTATTTTTTCTATCAGCAGGATTTCCTAATTATTTTTAAAGCTATTTTCACTGCACTGTCTCCTCCTATCCTACTCGACATTTTATGAGGGGTCTCTCAGTTTCTGTGATCCAATCTTCTTGCTTCTCAAC
>JANHGB010005469.1:0-11297 GCA_026283785.1 Coracopsis vasa
CTGGCCCTGACAAAGGAGTAAAGTGAATCCTGGGAACAATCACTCTCATGTGGCTTCTCTCCTCAGTCGCTGCCCTGTTCATTGCATTAGCTGCAGCTGAGCAGCCAAAAATAGACCCTTGCAAAGGTAAATAGTCAGCATAAGCCTCTTTAGATTCAGCTTTGAGCTGACGCATCCTTCTGCCTCCCGCTGCTGGGGGGAAGGGGAGCGGGGCGAGCAGGAGAAAGAGCTAACCAGGGCTTTGATCCTGGCAGTGAACAGCAAACCAGCGGGGAGCCGACTGTGTGGAGAGCGGTGTGAGCACGCAGCCCAGGGCTGTGCTTGCCACGTCCTGTCCCACTGAGCCCCTGCTGTGGCACCGGGCACGGGGCAGCGATGCACCCGTGCTGCTGCACTGGGGAAGGTCTGCGGCTGGGCCGGGAGCCAGGAGGCAGCTGAGCTGCCTCGGCCTCGCTGCCCGCTCCGGTGTGTTTGGACAGGGCTGTTTGGCTGCTGTGTTCCAGGGGCGCTGCCTGGCCAATGAACAATTACAGCTCACGAGAACAAAGAAACTCACCTGAGTTATTACAAGCACCAAAGAATTTAAAACCCAGCTTGGCTTGGCCCCATGGGCTGCCTCATCAATCCCCAGGGCTCTGCCTGGGTCATGAAAAGGGACCAGTCTGGCCGGCTGCAGTTCATGGTCACATCCTGCTGCAGGGTGCTGGTCCTGCCCTGCTGGTGCTGCTGCTCTAGGGAGGGCTCCGCTCCCCATTTACTTCTCTCATTTAAGCATTCAGAACCACAATGTGCAATGGGTGAACAGAAGCAGAGGCCAATGGGGGCTCTGCTGACGGCACCGGCTTGCACTGCATTGCCACAGGGCTACCAATGACTCCGCAATGAGGAGATCCCATGGGAGCTGGTGCT
This sequence comes from Coracopsis vasa, assembly GCA_026283785.1. Classification (NCBI taxonomy): domain Eukaryota; kingdom Metazoa; phylum Chordata; class Aves; order Psittaciformes; family Psittacidae; genus Coracopsis; species Coracopsis vasa. Next base: position 910 of record JANHGB010005469.1, read on the forward strand.
GCCCATGCTGGGCATGTTCAGCCCTTCCCCAAACAGAGTAGCACCCCAAAAGCTGCTGGTTCCCCCCTTCCCTGTCCCCAGAGCTGCTCCAGACCCAGGTCACTCCTTAAATATTTTTGTGACCAATTTTCTTGCAGCCTGAGCCTCAGCCAAGAGCTCCAGCCTCATCCAAGTACCCCAAAATCACTGCTCTTTGAATGGAGCTCATTTCTCCTCCTGGTTATAAAAGGCAGCTCTCTCTTAGTTCGAGCTTAAAAGGAGCTTTGAAATCCAGTTCTGCTGTGAAGGTCTGGGCTCTCCTGCTTCAGAACCTCTCCAGGTCCCACTGCTGAGCTCTGGCCTCCTTCAGGCCATGCCTGCTGCCACGCTGGGCTTTCTACCATGTCCCACATCCCTCACAGCGGGTGCCTGATGTCCTTGTTCATTTCCCTCCTCTGCAGACTGATGTTTTCTAACAAAAAACCAGGCTCTTTTCCGAGCTTGTTGCCTGTCCGTGCCCCTCAGCCCCTGCCCATCACCGCTGCTCCCGGCCCCTGCCCCGCTGCTGCATCCCTGCTCCAATAGAGCCCAAAACTTTCAGTCTGAAAGCATTTGACCTGTAGCCTGTCTGCAGCGTTTGCCTTGATATGCCCACTGGAGCTGGGCACCGTTTTCTATTGCAGGAACTACCTGAAGGTGCCATGGTTGGGAGCAGCTCCTCCAGCCCAATTTTGTGTGAGCACATTCACCTGCCAAGCACAGAGCACTTTAATAAGAGAATATTTGGGTAATGTTGTCATGAAGCAAGTTCTGGGTGAGGAACCCAACAGACTGGTTTGGGTCCAGGGCGAGATGCTTGCATGCACCCAGCTCCAGGTCGCTTACAGGGGCAGCGCCTGTGGACCAGCCCTACTGCAGCATCCCTCACCAGTCCTGGGGACAAGTGCCACCCTGGTGCTTCAGCCCAGGGGTAATTAGAATAGATGTTAGCTTGAAACTTGTAAAGGAAATAACAGCTGATGGCAATAGTGCTGGAGAGAGGCTCCAAAGCGGATTTTGGCTGTGCAAGCCTTTGGAGCTCTCTGCCTGCTGACGGAGCAGGGCTTGGAGAGGGAAGCAGGGGTTATGCTGGGCTCTCACCCGTGGCATCAGGGCAGGGACTGTCCCCAGCCCCTTCTCCCTCTCTTAGAAAGCTCAGCCCCAGTCTTGTGGAACAGGGGGGATACCCCTGTCTATGTTGGTTTGTTTCCAAACCCGTCACTGTCTGCAAGCTGCTGCCGTTTCAAGTGATGCTCTGCAGCTCACCTTTACAGCAAAGCCCCAGCCGGTCTCCTGGGAAGGGAGGGGTGGTTTTCCCTGTTTCCCCTCTGCAGCTCGCTGTCCTGCTCAGCACACGGACATCCCCGCAGACAACTGCAGCCATGGGACAGAAAGCAGAAAATCAAAAAGTGAAACGCATCCTCCTGTTAAAGTCCCCAGGGCCCGGACACGCAGGTGTGAACACCGGCCTGGGGTCTGCTTTCACATTGGAACCTGCTCCAATGCGTTGCTGCTCCGGCTGCACCATGGGGTGTCCTCCATGTTTTGCTGGATTTGGGGGGTCAAAGGAGCCCCCGGTGGGGCAGGCAATGAGGGTCCACACGTGCTGAGCACCTGGTCCTGAAAAATCACTTGTCAGTGGTTTGGGTAATAAATAACTTGGAACAAACAAGGCTGAAATTGGTGACACAGGAAGAAATGGCCAACCAAGACCTGGGGCTTTTGGGGCTTTTCCCCTGCATGGGATGGGATGGAACTGGGGATGGGATGAGGGTGCCCATGGACCACATCACTTGGCTTATCCTGAGCTTCACAGGCAACACCCAAGAGGAAGCCATGGCTGCAGGCAGGAAGCAACAAGGGAAGAAGAAGGACCTTGTTGGGAGAACAGCCCCACAGAAAGTGGGGAGCAAAGAGGACACATCCCCCCGGCGCGTGCAAATGGCTGGAGCAAGCCCTGAGCTTGCCAGGGCTGGGACGGCCCCGAGAGCCCTCCGGGATGGGGCGGTTCCCATGGAACTGTGGCCGTTTCCCTCGCAGGCTGGAGCACGGGCTCTGCCGCTGGGAAGGGGGCAGTGGCTGCTGCGGGGCTGTGGACCCGGCGTCACCGGGTGTGCGGCTCCTGGTGCCGAGGGCTCCGTGGAGCAGAGCTGCTCCCCAGGCCACGTGTGCTGCCCCTCCAGCAGCTGTGGAGCCAGGCCCATGGCAATATAATGGGATAATCGATGGCCCATTGTTGCTGGGCTTAATTTTGCCGTTCAGGCAGGGAACGAGCAGCGTGACAGTGCGGAAGCACGAGCCGAGGCAAGGGAGGGACCAGCCCCCTGTCCCCTGCAGCCAGGGGCTGAGCGGGCCCCGGAGCCGGTCTCGTTGGGGCTGCAGCCCCCAGACCCCGGCAGCCACGTGTGGGGTGCGAGGAGCTGCCGCCAACGGGGATCGACTTTGCTTTGTGTAATGCCAGGTCTAAGATGGCTGCAGCCGGGCTGAGCGTTACTGCGCTGCCAAAGCCCCTTTGCCCGCTCAAGCAGGAGCCTTTGCCAAAGGCCCAGTCAATGCCGTACGGGAAGGTTCCCCCGCGCCGCTGGCCGGGATCTCGGCCCCTTGCACGGCCCCAGCTCTGCAGCACCCACACTTTGCCCTGCTGCTGGCGGTGCCCACCCCGATACCTGGGAATCGCCCTTCCTCCTCACTGTTTATCTTCCTCGCATTCCACCGGGCTGGCTCACACCCACCCGGCAGCGCTGCCGCGCGTTCGGGCTTTCCTCACAGTCCCTGCTGTGTGATGGGGCTGTTACCTGCCCGTCTCTGCTGTTCCCTCTGTGCTTTGGTCAGTGCTCAGGTCCCTGGGGTCAGCCAGAGCAAGTCCCCAGAGGGAATGAGTCCTACATCACCCCAAAATCCCATTGCCTCCACTTTGCTCCCCACTGTTGATCTCTGGAGCTGGCTGGTTTGACTGCATTTACTGCATGGACTGCAGGTACTGCAGGTGCTGCACATCTGCTGGACCTCAGCTCACTGAACACCTCCAAGCTCTGGTCCTCAGCTTGTGTTACAAAAGCTCCTACATCACTTTGGTTCAGCCAAAAGACACAGGCACACCACCACTGTACCTGCCACCCCCTAATGAGCTATCGAGGTTACTGCTCCTTCCCCTCTGCCTCAGCTCCTGCCCCATTCTCTCCCCTTCAAGACTCCTCCGAGCCCAAGCATCCCCCGGGATGGATTTGCAGCGTGATTTCAGCCTGAATTTCATCTCCACGCTCTCAGCCCGTGCCAGTCCCTCCTGGTGCCTCCGATTCCCATGTCTTGGTCTGTGCCACCCCTCCTGAGTCAGTCTCAGCTGCAAACACCCTCCCTGATCCACGGACTGTCACTGCCCCTTGTGAAGAACAGCATTCCACAGGAGCAGCCCTGACTCCACAGCCTGGGAAGGACCCTGGAGGCTGCGCCCAGCGGGATCCTGGCTGCAGCTGGGGCCGTGCTCCTGCAGAGCCGTGCAGACGCGCTGCCAGCACCCCGCGCACCCATGGGTGCTGGGGTGAGCGTTTGCCCATCGCGGCAGCCCCCGGGACCTTCCCAGCGCAGCGGCCGATGCGGCGGGAGCAGCGCCAGCGCCCTCCCAACGCTGCCTTTTATGGCCCTGCTGCAGCCCCAGCCCAAACATGGGCTGAGGAGCGGCGGAGCTGGAGCAGCCCTGGGCTGTGCAGCACCGTGCCCGTGTCGGCAGCACCCCTTTCCTGGGGCTCCCCGAGCGCCCTGCACTGCTGCATCCCCATCCTCCTGCTCCTCACAGCTCCCATCCCCCTGCTCCTCACAGACCCCATCCCCACTGCTCCTCACAGCCCCATCGCTGCATCGGACATCCCCACATCCATCCCTGGCTCGGATATCTCCACATCCATTTCCACTTCGTGCTCCATCCACACTGTGCCCAGTGTGTTCACTGTGTCTTCACACCTCCCTGTCGCCCCCAGGAGGGACAAGGCTGCTGCAAGGGGTGATCCAGGACTGAAACCCGCTGTTCCCTCCAATGTGAGGAGGCTGCACGTGCTGTATTTCCTGGCTGTAGGCAGTAAATCCCCAGGGACTAGGACAGTGACGGTGTTTTAATGACAGGGCTCCATGAATCAGCGCTGCAATCCCGCCTGCTGGGCAGACCATCAGCATCACCAAAGCCCCTGGTCGCAGGCTGAAGCCACAGCCCTGCCCCTGGCTGATGCTCACCTGCATCCTCTGCTCTCACATTGGGCCCTGCTGCTCTTTGCTGGTCAAAGCAGCCAAGCTGCTTTGCTTGGCTCATTTCTCACATTGTCTTGACTCTTCCCAGCTGCTGGAAGCCTGAGACTATCTCAGCCCCTAGAGAGTCCAGTGCCAGAGGCTTATCCCCACGAGGGATCAAGCAGGGGATGACCACAGCCAGTGCTGCCGATCTGGAGGATGGTCCTCCAGACTGGGACAGCTCCTTAATCCATCGCAGGGAAACCCAATCAGATTCAACAGCTGGAACATGGAATTGTCCCTGTTGTGACTAGAAGCAGCAAGCACGTTTCCAAAAAGAGCTCTCAACCTGTTCCACTGGGCTGGTGGAGTTCCCACTGCACAGAGCTCCCTGTGAAGGTCCACAGGCAGCAGAAATGCTGCTCCACTGCCCAGCGGGGTCAGGGGATGGGCTGTGCCAAGGAGGACAGGATGAGGCACAGGGTGCTCGGCACATGGATCCCCAGCAGCAGCGGATGTGGAGTGGCTGCAGGAGAGTGGCAGAGCTGCTGCATGTGCTGCGGGGCGAAGGGAAGTGAAGCATCGCTCGTGCTGCCTGTGTGGATGCTGGAGTTCCCAGACCCTGCCCGGCATCCCCAGGGGAAACCAGGCAGTGAGCAGCAGCCTAAGAATAGGTGCCCAGGCACACAGAGAAGGGGAAGTGAGAAGGGTCTGCAGCTCACCAAGGAACAGCCCCCGGCCCAGCTGTGGTCCTGCTCAGCCTCGCAGAGAGGTTTCCCCTGCCCAGAGATGTCCTTGATGTGGGGTTTCTCGGGCTGCAGGGCTCTCTAGACAGGAACACCCTGCTGTCACCGTGAAGCTGCTTTGCCACTCTTCTGTGTGTGAATTCCAACACCTTCACCTGAACATCCAGCATGGAAAAGCATCCAAAGGTCAGGCACCAGCACCCGCAGAGCCCAGGGCAATGTCATTATGGGCCAGGATCTCTCTACCAGGCAGGGGCAGGGCCAACTCGAGTCCTTTAGCAAATACTCAGCTCTGTACATCCAAATGCAGGCAGTCCTGTATATACACCAGTCCAAGGAGGGGCCGAGGTTGAAGGAGCCAGTCTAACCAGTCAGCCACCAGTGTGCCTCCCCAGTAGTGCTCACCCAGCTCCTACATGGCTGTTTCACTCTGATGTGAGCCGGGAGCCCAGCACCTGCTCTGCCCTATCCAACACATGATGGACTTGCCAGTTATCCTTGAGGTGTAAGGAATGTACACACTGTCCCATCTGCATCCCAGCACATGGCTGAGCTGTCTGCAGCAGTGACCCATGCAGGGTGTGTAATCACTCCCTGAGCCCCACAGATTGGCAGGAGCAGGGACATGAAGCGGGAACCCCAGCCCTGTGATACACAGTGGTGGCTGCTTCTTCTTGAGGCCCACGACCCTGTGGGTTTCAGCCCTGCAAACACAGATGGGCTCCCACCCCCAGGCAAACATGTCCTTCTAATGGGTTTAATGTAGTTGGGCTTGGGTTGCACTATAAGGAGCTTCATGGCAGGAGCTCTCTGGTGACAGTGGTGACAGCACTGGGCAGGCAGCACGGCCGGAAAATCTGTGAAACCTTTGAAAGCAGCAGCACTCGGTGCAATCCGCTGCAGGGCGAGGTGCCCGGGCAGGCGCTGTGGAACCTCCTTGCACCGACCATGGGCTCCGGCTGCACCAGCCGAGGTGATGCTCGAGCAGCGGCAGGAAGGAAGCAGCAGCATCGCAGGGAAGGGCTGTGGGAGCTGCGCCGCTGCCTCGCTCAGGTGCAGGAGGATGGAAACGGCCTCACCACAGAGCCACACGCGCTTCCTCCCTCTGCTTGCACCGGCGCAGCCTGCACGCAGGCGGCAGCGCCTTCAAAACTGTCACACGCTGTGTGGTGGCTGCTGGTCACAGCGATGGATCAGGCAGCCGGGAGAAGCACAGGGGCAGCAGCACTCGGTAGGGTTGTGGCTGCTGGATCCGCCGCAACAGCTCCCAGCTCACTCCCAAGGGAGCCACGTGCCCGGAGCAAGGATCCCGTGGCCATTTGTGTGAGGAGAGACATAAAAGTGCAGCCACAAATGCCCTCCTTGCACGGACACAACACCAAGTGCCAGGAGCTGCAGCTCGTGGTGCCGCCAGCCAAGACGCCACAGCCCTGGGGAAGGTGTCTCTGCCCACGGCAGGGCTTGGAACTGGATGGGTTTTAGGGTCCCTTCAACCCAAATCAGGCTGGGATTCTGTGATTCCACGAATTTTCCATGACCACGCACCCTTTGCCATGTGCCAGCCTCGCCATGTGCCATTCCCAGACCGCGGGGCAGGACAAGTGCTGACATAGCCCTCGCCTGCTCCTCTTCCTGCAGCTCCCCGAGCGGTCCCAGCCCAAACCAGTAATTACCACTCCTGTCTGTGGGCAATTACCCATCACTGCCCGGGGAGGGGTGGCCGCGGCATCACTGGGGATCAGCGCCATGGGGTGTGATGGCTCTGCCAGAGGAGCCGGTCCCGGCAGCGGGTGGTGCCCGCAGCACTGGTCCTGGCATGGGAGGGCTGTAGCTTTCCCTGCTCCCCATGCCCTGTATCCCGGGAGCAGCTCATCACCACACCGGTTCCTCTGCCCTTCCCAGGCAGCTCATGGCAGCACCCTGGCACAGGAACACTCTCTAAAGCTGCAATCGCTGTCATCACAGCCAATCAACCTATCAATCAATCAATCCATCAATCAATCAATGTCTGCACTTGCACTTAACTATCTTGGCAGGACCAGCACAGTTCCTTCTGTAGCTGGGGAAGGCTTCATGGGTGCTTGTCCCTGCCAGGAGGAGCTGTGTCACGGGTGGGTGCTAAGGGAGTCTGAGCATGGGATGAGGCAGTTGGGTGACCTCTGGGTGTGCTGCACCCCAAGAAGCCCGGCTGAAGCCCCTTCTCCTGGCTCAGAGGTGCAGCCTGATGTAGGGTGAGCAGAGCCTGGAACTGCCACCCCCATGGGTGTGTGCAGCCCAAGCTGGCTTTGCAGCCATGTGAGTGGAGGAATCAGGTTTTGCTGCATACGGCAGTCCCAGTGGTGTGTTACTGCTGGGGTTCAGGTGGTGGTTTATCTCCCAGGGATGATTTGGGGACTGGTTTTCCCTGTGTTTAATGCTTTCAAAATAAGCTTCAGGTCGAAGTTTCTGATCTTCTTTCAGTTTGCTCATTGAAATGTCAGATTTATGCTTCTGTGTTCCAGAGCCCCAGCCCTCCCACTGAAGCCATCTCCCTGCTGCCCATGCAGAGTCAGAGCAACCTGAGAAGCCCCAGACAAAATCCTTCCCTGGAAGCTCCTGTAACTGTCCAGAAACTGCAGCTGCATCACCTGCCCTCATCCCACCATTAGACCACATGGGGTGAAACCCGTACCCAGTGACTCCTTTGCGTGGTCAAGACTTTGTACTAGATCCCAATCTTGGACTGTTTCCTAGAGAGGGATGGGGACCCTCCTGCAGGTCTGTGCTTTGGCTCACTTCATTGGGAGCAGGTTGGTGGTTTTGCTCATTAAGGAGTGTGGAGGCCTGGCTTCTGTTTGCTCTGATGGGGGAAGTATCTGCCTGGAGGCTTTTGTCCTTGCACCTCTGGTGTGAAATGAGCTGCAGCTTCTCAGCCTGGCTCCCAAGGAAAAGGGAATTTCTTGTTCTCCTCTGGAGCTTGTTGGAGAATCAGGGGGAAACCCTGGGAAGCCACAGGGGATAACTTCTTCCCAGTGCCTCTGCTGATGGTATTTCCAAACCACCACCTGACCTCTGCTCTCCTCAGCAGAGCCTCCTGTTTTCTCCCTCTCTGCAATGGGTGCACAGCTCCCATCTGCCTGCAGAGGGGAGATGAAAACCCAGAGTCAGCTCAGGGCTGTTATGCCAGGGCCAGCCAGAGCCATCCTGGCTCCTGGGCTGTGTGTGGGACTCTGGTGTTCCCTGTGTGCCTTCTGCTGCAGAGGAGCCTTTGTGCAATACGCTTTACTTGGGTTTGTGTCCACAATTCTACCTGACTCCAGTAGCTTCGTGTCTGATTTTGTGGAGCAGCTCTGAAGCGGAGCTGTCTGGGGCTTGCAGCCTGTTGATGCTGTTTGTTTTCCCACGGAAGTGGATGGAGCAGACTGGAGAAGCTTGCTCAAAACATCTCAGTCCTTTCACAATGCTGAGCAGCTCCTCGCTGCTGCCACCAGTGACTGCAGCCTCATGGAGAGACATGCACAGCCCCACTGCTGATGGAGAGAAATCTCATCACCCCTCTTGGCTGCAAGGAGCAGCATCGGCTTAAGTGATAAGAGGTGGAAGAGAGCTTGGAGCTCAGCCCTCCACAGGGCTGCTCATAGGGCAGATGATGCACACTGGGCTCCCTGCAGTGAGTAGGGGAAGGGTTCCCATCTCCCTCTGCCCCACAGCCCCCTGCTCTCTTTCTGAGTGGGAATGCTTCCCAGTGCTCACTGCCTGTGGTCCCCGGCAGTCTCCATTGCCATGGGATGTGGGGCAGGCAGGATCCGCTCCCATCAGGTGGGTGCTGAGCCCTGTGCTGTGGAAGGACGGTCATGGCTGGGGACAGAGAGATTCCAGTGCCTCTTTCCTCTGGATTTCTCCTGGCTTGCCTGACTCTAAGAAGATTAAGGACAGATGGTCTCTGAGGCACTCATGCCTAAGGCTGGGGTGAAGGCACAGTGGAGAAGGGCCCTGGGGAAGGTGGTTACTCCCATCCATGGGATGGAGTCTCCTGGAACCTGCTGTTAGGTGCTGCCCTCCCTGCAGCTCCATGGGGCTGGGCAGTCACCTCCTTCCTTCAGGGCTGCCCCATCCATGGGGGATTCCAGGGTGCCCACGCAATGACCACCCTGGGTAGCTGTGCCACGTGTACTCTGTGTCTCAGCCCCTGCACGGGAGCAGGCTCCATTGTGCTTTGTTGAACTGCTGTGGAAGCACACAGTGTACCGACACGTGCCTCATCCGGGGCATTCTGCAGGCAGCCTCTCCTGGTCCGTGCTTGAAAGCAGCTCCAGAGAGAAAATTCACCCAGCGTGGCCCCGGCAGCGGCTGCAGCGATGCACTTGTGAAGCCATTTCGATTTCCACGTGATGACCCAGTTCAGGCTGGTTTTGCCTCTGGATTTTCCCACTGCTGCTGCCTCTGGGTGGGTGGTGGCAGCTCCAGACCCTGCTGCTGTGCTTGGGTTTAAAGCCACCGGCTTGCTCCACACTGACAGCCCCAGCCTCGAGTGCTCAGACTCTGTGAGTGTTACAGTGCCAGGCACTCCGAGCACTGGTTTTCTTCCTGCTGCAATGTCTGAAAATGCTCGTATGTGCTCCATGGCCCTGGATGCTTTACTGAGAGCTCTGAAAAGTAAATGCTTTGTGGCAAAAGGGGTTTTTGCTGCATTAGAAAGCCCGTTACACTGGGGGCAGGGCACGTGTCACTTCAGCTGCTGGAGTGGAGGTGCTGGGATGCTCCAGGGGTTTTCAGTGCCTGTGTTGGAGTGGATTCCAGCCCAGCTTCCAGCACGGTTGTCTCTTCCCTCATCATTTGAACCAGCCCTGGCCAGCAGTTGCTCAGCACCAGTGGTGGGTTTGAATCGTGAGGCAAAGGGGCAGCTTGTGTTTAGAAGGAGACAATAATTGCAAGTCAGATCTGCTTGTTCAATACTCTATTGACAGATTTGCCTTGGCAACCTGGAGCAGGGTTTCATTGTCTGCATCTTACCTCATGGCATCCTATTGATTGAGTGGTGGGTTTTGTCTTTGTGGGTTTGCTTTTTCCCCCTCCCCAAGCCTACCTACTCGTCCTTTTCTTGTCTCCAGCACGGTGTTGACCTCAGCACAGGCTGTATTATAACCTGGTTTTCAAACTGGCCACAACTCCAGATGTGAGCCAGGGCTGACAAAAGCAGAAGGGCAAACCTAGGAGCCCCATTGGCCATGGCTGTGGGTGACCAGGTAGGAGGAATGAATGGGACCAGCACTCCCCCCCCTCCAAGGACACCCTCATATAACAGTCACGAAATCTGTGTCTGGTCCAGCAAGAGTGGCCTTGGAGTGAATGTTGTAACTATTCATGAATTAACTTTCTGTTCTTTGGTGCTTTGCCTGATGTGATCCTGCCCTTTGGGGCTCCAGG
>JANHGB010005474.1:7699-20852 GCA_026283785.1 Coracopsis vasa
TGTGTGCTTCACCACCCAGTGCCAGGAATAATTTATCCCATTAGATAAGAGCTAGACCCTTTCCAAGCACAGCTTACATGCACTGAGATGCTAACTCACCTGAGGCTACAGCATGTTTCACAAACAGCTCTACTTTGATCTTCTCTTTGGATGGTCTGAATGTTACTTCCCTTATCTTCCCCTTCTGCAAGGCACTGCAGCATCGCAGGATTTCACCGTCCTTGGAGGCACTGCCACAGTACCCCCTACTCACCACTATGAGAGCATATTGGAGTTATGCTTAATCATGAATACCTGGGAGCTTTTCTTAAACAAAATAAGCCATTTAATGCTAAGCTCTGGAGGATGGCACAGCATTAAATACTTGCTTTTAAAACAACGTCTAAACGTGTTCCTGTATCTGACTATATTGAACAACCAGTTTTACTCCAGATTTCTCCTTAAAGGACAAGTTTGTAACCCACCCACCTCCTTCTAATTGTTCTTCTCCCATTGACTCCCATTATATCAGTGAAACACCTCTGCTCTCACAACTGTTTCCCAGAGTCAGGTTAAAGCAGCCTGTGGAATAAAAGAAATGGATAGGGCCACATCATCCTCCAAGTGTTTTAAGGGTAGTAAATATGAGGATGCTCCTCTCCTTCTCATATGCATTTATTTCTTGGCAAAGCTGTCAGCAAGCTAACTCAACGTACACATACAGGCAAGTACATCTGAGAGATGAGCTTTGAGATACATCCTTTTATAGTCTCTGTAATAATTTAATAAGCTACATGCTGTTCCCAGAGCACATTCATGGGAGAGAAGGGGCGGTTGTTGTTTTAGCCTTTGTGGCTTTGTTAAGCTTTGAACTGAAGGTATTAGACTGTACAGCAGTAAATGCACTGTAAGTTGCCTAGTATTTTCCATTACACCATTTATATCACATAATCTTATTACTCTTAAACCTGACATTTTTTATGCCATATCCACTGCCTGAAAAAAGAGCTGCCTCTTTTGTTGCCATTTATAACATCCCAATAGATCTTAGAGAACCTTACCAAAGGGCAGGTTTAAACAGTAATTAAAAATCTAGTCAGTTCATTAAATAAATAACTATATCAGGCATTCAAAAGCTTCAGGGTGAAGTCCAGCAGTATTCAACCAGGCTTCTTTTGTTCATCTCACTTTAAAAGCTCAATTTCTTCCGATGAAATAACAGCTTCCTCATTTGCAATCTAACTTGTAAGGAAATATTTACACCACACTCACTGGCTTATTTATCTATTAAGTGAGCCATATGGCATCAAGACTGGCAATTTAAGAGGGAACAGACAACAAATAAATGGTGCAGAAAGCTAAGCCTTAGACAGCCGCAAAGGCTGGTTCAGAGATGAGCTTGAACAGAGGCTAAAAGAGCCATTTCCCACGTGAGAAGAGTCTTGCACCGAGGTCATTAGGGAAGCCACCAGATAATCACACTGGTGTGCTGCTCTACTACAGGTATCGTGCAGAGTGTAGATACCAAATCAGTGGTCCATACAGTATTCATCAGTTCATTGCTGGACCTCTGCAGCCAACTCCACACAACATGCGGATCATCAGGCCCTCCAGCCCAACACTGCAGTGGAGAAAGGGCAGTGGTCCAAAGGGGAGACTGAACAGGCTGAACACTATCAAAGTGAACCAACACTTTGGATTCTGGCTGTGCCAACAACAAACATACAAAGCAGGCCTAGGGTGGTGGAGCCATTTGCAGGGATTGAGCACAAATCAGTGTCTTGAGAACAACACCCTGGACTCTAAAAGCTGCTTTAGAGAGAGGAGGAAGAGCAAAACCTGCCTGGCAGCTCTCTCCCTTGGGCTCCTTGTGTTACTGATGCTAGTAAGGGGGAGGAAAGAACGTAAACTCAGATTTCTCTAGCTCTGCCCTCATCTATGTTATGCCCATTTGACACTTTCTGCTCGTATTTCTGAGTACAGACATGACTCTCATTGCACAGTGTGGGGGTAGATGTCATTAACCAAGGACGTGGTTATACCACCTATTTGCTCTCAGTAGGAAACAACAGAAGGGTCAGTGGGGAAGTGGGAGCTGGCACTGTAAGGAAGGGGCATATTTAAGTTTTCTGCATTTCAGCAGAAAATAGGCCATACAGTTAAATGGGCCATGCCAGTTTGATGGGACATGCTGCACTGGGACATCAAAGGCAAGATCTTAACTCAGTTCAACTGACCGAGTAACATCAGTCTGCAGTTAAAACACTGCTCCGTGTGCATACAGCCAAGCTGAATGCAAGAGCACAGAGCCAGGACAGCAGAGTGGCATGGAAAATAATACAGGAGGATCGGTATTCCCATGTGGAGCAAAACCAGGAGCTGCCTGGCAGGGGCATGTACCTGAGTTGAAACAAAGCCAAGAGCAGACCCCATACAAAACCTGTGAGGAACAGGACACTTCCCCTTCTCAATTTGGAAAGATGCACTTGACCACATGGTCATTTAAATGGCGCAAAGGAGTCCCACTCTTTTCTACCCCATTTGAACAGTGACACACAGTTACCTCAGTTTTTCCTATTCCCATTATTTGTCACCATTACCTTGTCTGGTCCTCAAGCTCAGATTGAATTAACACAAAGGCAGAGGTCAATGCTTGAAGGGGGAGTCCCTCTGTAGCTGAAGAAGATGGCAGCATGAAGAGACACAGCAGAGCACATGGCAGTGACAGGGTGTTGGATCTGCAGCAGCAATTCAGGACCTAAACTGTGGTGGCTTAAACAGCCTTAGCTATCAAAAAAAAACCCAAATAACCCTCTTCCTTCTGTCTGTGAGCCACTGTGGACAGTCCCTTGTGATTCCCAACATCGCATTGGTACCTATAATGAAGTTTATAGGGCTTGGTATTCTTTACCTTCTAGTCAAGGTTTGATTTTAATAAGAGGAAGGCCAAGTGCTTATGCAGCCCAGTAGCATCAATACAGACTTTTTGTGGGCAGAGGGAGGTAAGGAGCATGCTGGCTTCTAGCTCTTGTTAAAGCATGATGTATCACCCACAGCCTACTGCAGCATACAGCATCATACGCCATCTCCTGCAGGTCAAGGAACAGTGCCCAGCATTTCAGCATTAACTGCAAGAAAACAACATTTCTCCTTACTTTAAGATTAGAGCCATTCCCAGTGTTAGTCCTACTGGGGAATTTTACCTGTCATGGTTACTCTGTTATTGAGGTTGTAAGCAGTGTTGGGGCACAAAAATCTCTTTGGTTATCTTCAGAAAACAAATGTGTTTAAAATGGTTTGAGCCTAATATAGGGACTGGAGTGATGGGAATTTTAAAAGACCTGAGGTATAAACATTTCCACAGCTACCTGATTTGGAAACCAAGAAATGGGAAGATAGCTCTAGTTTATTAGGAGCTTGATTTCCGATTTCTACAACAGAGTGCTTTTATTATGTGAAACGAGAGTGAGTGCCACAGCTAGTTAAATAAAACAAGTGGGAGAGAGAAGAGAAATCACTCTGAAGCCTTTCTAAAATGAAGGCTTTCTTCCAACTCAGGAGCCATAAATAAAATCAAGTATTTGCCCTCAGGGAAGAGCTTAACACAACTCCAATTCAGCTACAGGAATCTTTTACCAAGGCACGTCTTTGCCCTCACAGCCTGTTACCATGCCTTCTCGTCACTCTCTTCTGTTTGGGAGTCAGAGGCACTCTCTGCATGTAATAGCTGTGTGCTACCAGAAGTCACCCTGAAGGAGCCAACAGAGCCAATAAAACCTGGACAAGCTTCATTTCTGACAATTGCCGTTCCCTGAAACAGGACTTCAGCCTCCAAGGCGTTATCAAGCATCCTGCACACCCCACCGACCCTGACACCTCTCACCATCAGTGCTGGAGCTTCTCGCAGCACCATGACACTGTTCCTTGCAAGACAGTGCAAAAGGAGCAGAGCTTCTTGCTGCTGCAGGGTTGTTTCCCCATACTTGAACACATGCTCCATATGAAGCTATTCCAGGTTGGAGGGCTTACTGCAGAAGGGGCTCTCAGCAGGCCAGTTTACTACAACATGAACCATTTGCAATCCAAGCTCATTTTCGCCATCCATCTAAAGACCACTTAGAAGCCAAGCAAAAGTCACATGTGAAGACTCATGTAGGCACTGTTTCCCCCTCCTCTCACCACAGTGAAATACCGTCTTCCCTCCTCCCTCAAGAGCAAAATGAACCCCGAAACCAAAAGCAAATCAGAGCCTTCTATGAAGTGAGGAAGGAAAGTGTGATGGGTTGCATGATACCAAGACAGCCAAAGACTTCCTACAGCAAGTCCCAAAGGTCACACAAGGAGCCACCTTGCTTATGTACATATGCAAACACCTACATACTATTATGTGTTTATTTTTCATATTGAAAGACACACAAGTCTGATAGTTAAGAACAGACCAATTATTAGCTACTGTTCTATTGCTACTTAGTAGTAACAGACCTATTGTTGAAGAGGTGGAAATGGTACCACATATTTATATTAGGACCTTGCACTATATAGAATCATATCCATATCAACCTTACATCAGTCCTACCTCCAGTATGTTGGCAGGGCTGGACAACTCCTCCATCATGTCTTTCAGCAGCCCTAATGATGATGACACGGTGATTGGAAAGTCTGGGATATACTGGTACATTTTCATTAAGCATCTTTCTTCCTCATCTCATCAATTCCCCAGTGTTATTACCTGGTGTGGGCTCCCATTTCTGGTAGTTCAGATTAGCAATAGTGTTAACACTTGCTAACCTGCCAGATGCCTTAAATTAGCCACAATCCAAATGCAACAGGCCAAAGCACTTTTGAATCCCACCTGTATAAAACCAAAGTCACCTCCCACTGAAATCAGTAAAGCTGCCTCAACTTTACTACAGTACAATCCAAAACAGTGTGGAAAAGGAGTGCATGAACAAGGCTCTGTTCAGGCTGGCTCATGACAATTGGTGATATTATTTTCTTCTTGAAATAAAACCTGTCAAATTCCTGTAATTAAGTAAAAGAATGCTTTTGCTGCACAGAATTTAGCTTCAAATACCAAAGTCATCCTATGTGAAGTAAATCTGTCTTCATCTTATTTGTCAAACCCCTCATTTCCAGCATGATTCACATTCCCCCTTAAAGACTTTCTAAGCTAGGCTGCCCTAACCTCAGACCAGTTGAAATAACCCAGAAGTGCACACAGTGGCAATGGGGTGCTGAGGCAATATTGTCACCCAAATTCCAACCTGGCTTCTTCTGCAGCTCTGTTTTGCCTGTGTGTTTGCAAAAGGTAATAGCATTACACCTATTAACCTCAGAGCAAGATGAAACAAAGCTCGAATATACACGCCTCTAACTCCTCACAGGCTGCTCCAAAGCGTGTTACAACTTCTTTGCAAAGAAAACAAATCACACACAAGCCTGCTCACACTGTTAAACTGTATGGGGAAGGCTTGGGAATTGGTTTTAAATGAAAGCTGCTGGCGCAGCAGATGCACCATTACTGCTGTTTGGGGGCGGTTGTTCAGAGCCCTCTCAGTTGTGGAGTTGTCATGGGCAGCTCTAACCGCTGCTTCACTGTACAGAGGACACTGAAACTCCATAATACAGTCCCCCAAGTCAGCAGGATGCTCCAGAGCCTGTGGAGAACAGCAGCTTCCATTACTTCTAAACACTCAATCAGCAAAATGATCCAAGACCCTTAAGCAGCAGAGGTGAGGATCCACAAACACCTCTGCTTCAGCGGGATGAGGAGGATGCATCCATGTTCAGGTGGAGGGACTTGAGCTTTCCCAGAAGAAACATCCTCACAGGGCCCGGCTAGGAATGTGCCTACAATAACATGGAAATAATAATACAGTGATACCCCAATTCCAGTAACAACATTGGAAAACGCCGAGTTTGACATAGCTGACTCATGTGTCTATGTGGGGGGGGAAAGAGAGGTGATTTTTTAACACATCTTCTTCCTGCCTCCTGTTTCTGCTTCTTTGAACTTCAAGATTCAAGTGCTATAATTGGAGTCGAGTGAAAAACTGAGTTTCTGTCAGATGGGAACCTGACATTTTGGCTGGTTTTACACTGAATCAGAGCAAAAATAAATACTCTAAAATTGCTCAGGAAGTGACAATCCGAAAACCATCCCATTTTGAACCCATCGGCACTGACACATTTAAACATTTTGTTTTGAGGCTGTCAAAGCGATGTAGCAAATTAAATCCTGCTGGAGTATATCAACATTTTATGTGAAGGATCCAAACACGGAAACAAGGATTTTTACCTTACCAAAGCAAAACGGGAATGTTCCTCAGTTGAACATATCTGTGACTGACACCACTCAGCAAGACACCCTGATTTTGATTAACCAGCATTTTCTAACAGAAGGCTGTTCCATCAGAAGTTCTGATCAGCTTTCCTGCAATAGAAACATGTTTGGTTTACAGATGCCTAGGAGCAAATGTCACCCTGCAATATTGCCATTGCTTAGGTGCCTCCCCATAAAGATGGGGCTATTACACAGAGCCTGTGTTGGTTTTTTCCCCCTCCCCATGCAGAACACATCAATTTATCATCTGATTAAAAAACATTATTTATCTTTATATAAAAACATTATTTCCTAACAAGCCAAGACATTTATAAATAACTTCTAACACTACAGCCGAGTGCTAAACATCATGATTTAGGATGAAAGAAGAAACCTTTCTGATCATTGTCCTTTAGTATTTCAAAGCCCATTTTTCATGTTTATTTGCTGTCAGGGGCGGTAAATGATTGCCTTGCTGTATTGCCTTTCCTTTGCAATGGCGAGTTGTTTGCAAAAGGAATGGAGGACAAGCTGTCACATCAAAGAGAAAAGACTAAAACCCACCAGGAGGTGAAGCAGGGGTTTATTGTCTTTTGCCCTGGGTTTTGACAGTTAATTAGCTCTCATCCAATTTATGCTTGTGTGGCAGCTACACCAGGGTCAACAGCAACAACTCCAAGGTGAGGCGACTACAAAGGCTACAAGACAGGAAAGCTTGCTCCGGAGCCCCAGGAAAGCAAAGGGCTTTATCTTTCACCCCAGTCACAACTGATGAACTTGTTCCCTAATGAGGCCTTTGACTTGTTTATTTTTGCCCCTCACCACATGGAGGCTTCTTTAGACAGCTTTAGGCACTGAGGAGTTGCCAAAGTGGCTGCTAAATTCAGCAGTCAGCACAGCAGCATCCATGGAAAAATGCTGTGCCTTCATCTTGCTTTGTGTCAGGTGCCTTGGGGAGAGGAAGAAGAGGAAGGTGTCCCTGCCCATGGCAGGAGAGTGGAACTGGATGATCTTTAAGATCCCTTCCAACCCAAACCATTCTAGGATTTGATGATTCTATGCTAAGATGGCAATGAGGAAGTGGTAATGAAGGGCTTCATCAAGAGCCAGTGGTGCTCCATGGGGCTGAACATCACTGTCTGGCATTCAGGACACCTTCAGGAGGCATCCCCAAGGAGGAATACCTCCTCAGCCACCTCTTCTGACATCCAAAGGTCTTTAAAGACTTTGCAAAGCAAATACGCTTCCTCTCTCATTCCCTGTTGCTCTTTCTGCTGCTTTAGTGCACTTTTTCCCCCCACACTGCTGGTTTGAAGCCCTAAGTGCAGGGAACAAGCAGTGCCCAAGCTGCACTCCTTGGCAGGAGCAAGAAAGCAGTGTTTTCACACCACGGGATAAAACCTTTGACCAAATCACATGTCTTAGCTGCAGTAAATGCTTAACCCCTGGAAGACTGCTGCCTTACTTGATCCCTACTGAACTGCAGCAAGTCCTCACCTCCAAACAGAGGGACTCGATCAATTTAGAGGTCAGGTAAAAGATCAGGGGAATGTAAGAGATGGTCACACTGGAAAAAGAACTGGAAATGACATGCAAATTCACTTAATATTAGAGTAAACATCCACCGAATGGGAATTTCTAGACATAACTGAACCAGTCAAGGCTCAGACTGGAGAACCAGCCTTGAATACTACAGAGTAAGTTGGCACTGCCTAAGATTTGCCCCATTTCCAAGCCAGTTCTCCATACTTTGTAGAAAGCAGTAACTGCTGCCTCAAATAGTTTCTTTTCTAGGCTCAACCATTCAGACCTTGCCCAAGCACACCTGGGCAGTTTCTAGGCACACAGGAAGCATCTTTGCTACAGGGACACTCCTAAAGAGACAGCCTCATTTAGCCACATTAAATATGGAAAGCACTGCAGTAAACCCAGCACTGGCACAATATGCAGGGTCCTGAGCCTGGGTCTCAAGGATGCAAAAAGCTGAGAGAATCCAGCTGAGCTGAAGATCCTGTCCCCACATACTGGGTCAGCAACAGCAGAGGAGCCAACAAGTCCTAATCCCCTCGGAGGTACCAACAGAGCCACATGCTGCAGCACATAGATCCCCTGCTACCAAGTGAGACACAGCCACCTCTGTGATTTCCCCTGTGAGGGCCTGTAGCGGAGAGAGACCTCCATTTATAGAGATCTCAGCTCATGTTCACTGAGGGCAAGTTCAGATTCATCACCCGAGGGCTCAAGTTAAGAGTTTCATCACCCTTCTCACTCCCTTTTGACCATGGAGACTCAGATCTCCCTCTGCAGTGTCCACAATGGTCACCCTCTCAAAGCACAAATGCTTCTTTCCTCTGACTCAAGCAGCAGAGACATACCTCATCTGAGCACCTACAGCTAGGTGGGATGATTCTAGCTCCTGCAGCCTATTCCTAACATCATCTGGCATAAACTCATGTTATGCAAAAACCCACAATGCCATCTTAATGAAGGACAGATGTTAACACAAGTTGTACGAAAGCAGTCTCGTGAGATGCATGCATCAAACTAAACAACAGACTAAACTTAGCCCCTGAGCTTGTGGCTTTGTGTTTCTCTCAGCTGTGAGTCATTGTGTGGGGTAGAAAACTGCCTTCCTCCCCTAAAATATCATGGAAAGTAAGCAATGCCTCACGTTACAGCAAGAGAGGCTCTGCACAGCAGGAGCCAGAATTGTGTCACTCACAGGGAGCCTGAAGACTTGGCAACATCACGGCCAAATCTGTCAATTATGCTTCACACAGGCCATTGAGCAACCAGCAGAACAGAATCATTTCCAGCCAGTCCTGATCCGGCAAGGTTCAGATTTGAAACAGGATAAAGACCCTTTCAATTCAAGGTCACCTACCTCCTTCCTCTTCAGGTCCTTGAAAGCCTTGTTCCAACCTCCTCCCTCACTGTCATGAGCGCTGTGCACAGCACAGGTCCTTTCCCTGAGGTGACATGATCTGTGGCTGCTGCCTCAGGACTTGGATGCATCACCTGAGAAGGCTGCCATCCGGACAAGGGAAGCAAGCAGCTCTCACAGGTTAGCAATGATTCCAAGCAAGCCTTTCTTCTGCACAGATTTGGAAGTTTGAGAGCTTGAGCACATACACTAAACACTCCCCAGCAGATTTAGCTAATCTGCATCGGCAAATATTCAGTGATTCAGCTCAGGTCTCCCTCACCTTCACAAATATGCACATCAGGTACCCTGGTGTGTGCTACCTGAGCATGTCCCTGTAAAGGCCATGACTCACTGCACCGCTTTAACTCAGGTACCGCATCCGTTTTGCGGTGTGAGCATCACAAAAATAAGGTACTGAACAGTCAGCTCAAAGGGAAGGCAAGTCAGAAACCCTGAATCCAAGCCCTCTGCTTTGATCAGGGGATACTTTCCTCTGTACATGCTTCTCTTCACAAAGGAAAACAAGTTCCTTTATACCAGCCTTAGGATGTAATGCATAAATATGAAGAGACAGACACCAGAGAGAGGTAAGAAATACAGGTGTATGCAGATTGACAGCAGCTTTCTATGTGTTTAATATCCAAGCATACCAATTATTGCTTACTTTGGGACACTAAGCCATAACCAGGGCCAAAGACAGAGTCAGAAGGTCTCAAATGCCATGACCAAGGCAGGTGCCAGGCTCTATAAGAGAGAGGCCCAATGACATGATGGAGAAGGACTCTGTCTCACCTGAAGCAAGACCAGCCAGGATGGGCTTCATACACACAGCAGGCTTTTTCCTACATGTTATGTGCTGATTTCCTCCAGCCCATACCCATGGGAGGCACCAGACATTCCTCTACTAGCTCTCACTGAAGATTATTGACACTTCTTTTGGGTTTACAGAGACCCAAAGCGGGGAGCAGAAGCTTGAAACCACCCACAGCACTTCACCACCCCCTCCATTAAAAGACGTCTTCAATTATCTGTTGCTGCTCAAAGCAATATGAATATGCAGCATAGCCAAGATGCTCAGTGCACAATCACCTGATTTAAATGTCTATTTTCCTTTGGAAAGAACACAGTGAGGTTTTTGAGAGCAGATTATAGAAGGTACATCTTCTAAAGGAAGATCAATAGCTGGACATCAAGTACCTCTTCATTTCAAAACCATACCAACAAGAACGTTTTTGACACGTTCCTGCGTACTTTTTGTCAATGGAGCCGTGAGTCAGACTCATTATAGAGATGTTTGAGGGGGTTTTTTTGAGCTACCCTAAACCCAATGTTTTACAACCATTTTTCATTTCTGACTGCACTGCAAATCCATTATGGATAAGGCAAGTAGCCCTAAAAAACAATTAAAAGATGGAGTCATGAGGCCGTAGCCTTGCAGCTATGAAACAGTGACCTCAGCGCAAGGAAAAGATGACAGAAGATAAACTAAAAAGAGAGAAGTTGGCAAATGATGCTTTTTAAATCACTGAAATTTGCAGCATGCTGAGCCGAGGGTGCGTGAGGCTGGAGGGGAGCTGAAGTGCCAATAGATTTATGTGCTCCCTGAGGCTCGAGAGGCACCCTGCTAGCAGAGGCACCAGAGCTGGATGAGCACTGTCTGTCTAAACATGCACACAGGCACGCACAAGTTCTGGTCTCATCACCCAGGGACTAGAAGGGCTTTCTGCTGGGGGCCTCCCTGCTGACACAAAGCAGGCTGGTTCATACAGAGCAGGCACAGCGTTAGGCTCAGGATGTCACAGCTCCAAAGCACCCCTCTGGAGCTGTTTGACTGAAAAGCTTGTCCCAAGTCTTCACTCACACCCTTTACTCGTACCTTTCATGCTTCTCAGAGGAGCTCGGAGCTCCCAGGAGCTCTCAAGCACCCTCTGCACAGACGTTACAACACAAGACTGTCAAGGGCATCACTTTCCTGGCATGCTTTTCTCCTCCCTCCCCCTGCTTTCAAAGCCTTTGGCTTCCGAGCAAGTGCAATGCTTTCGGCTTTGAGTGGTCACTGGAATAAAGGCAACACAACCTGTGGGAGGAAGAGATGTCAGAGGAGCAGTCAAGCAGAGGAAAGAGTCTCTGTTCACCACAGGTCTGCTGGCAGTTGGAGATATTCAGATGCAGCTGGGAGGAGAAGTGCCATTGCACAATCAGCCGAAGCAGCGGTGTTTCTTTTAGAGGCATTCAGATGCCTGGGCACCCTACTGGGTCTCCAAACAAATACTGTTTGATTGGGACAAGTGCCTAGCATACTTGTGAATGCTGCAGGAAAATAATGCACGGGCATTATGAAAATATTAGAGCGGCAGAAGTCAATCCCACTCATCCTATTAAGGACAACAACAAAAAATACCCAAAAGCCAACGCATTTGATTAAAGAAATGTCCTCACCACCATTAGCAATCATAAAAGCCACTCTTTCTGGCAAGGCTCAGGGTACCTGCAGAGAATTCACTTTCCTTGTCTTCCAGCAAGCAGCTCCAGGGAAAACCGCTCTGCATCCCTCTTCCCTCTTATATCCTCCATCCTGCTCCATATGGTGCTGCCTGATAGTAAATGAGAAATTAAAAACATTAGCACCAGCCTCTGCCCTCTCCTCCCCCACCGCTTCCTCCCTGCAGTGACTGTACAGAATATGCTGGGCCAAGCTGGAGACAGAACCATTTGACTGCTGAGCTCTGGAGTCGCGTATGAGCTCTCTGTTGTATGCGCAGCTCATAGATGCCGGTTTTGCCAAGCACTGGCTGTCCTCCTGAATTGTTTTGTCTTGGAAGATAAACCTGAGTGAAACTCTCCTGTGGATATTCTTAATTGTTTAACTTAAAAAAAATAAAACATGAAAATAACAAAAAAACCAAGGAAAATCAGAAATTCAGACTAAAACCGTTGAGGTAGAGGTAGGCAGCAATAAACTGTAATATTACATCCTAATCCTTCCAGAACAGAATTTGTAGGGATATCTTTTCTTACTAACAAATAACTGAACTAAAAAGGTTTCCAGTAAATTCCAGTCATAATCTGCAGTGGTCATTTTGCTTTATATCATTGACCCCTTCAAAATCATCTTCAGTGTATGCCTTTGGCAGTCAGCTCCTTCACAGCAATCCGAACACTATTTGTTTTTAACACTTGGGAGCAATTGAATGAGAAGCCCAAGAATTAGGCACTGGGTTGCTATTGTTGTTCTTCCTGTAGCACCCAGGAGCAGAGGCAGGTGCCACATGGGCTCAGATAAAGCTGTCCCTCCCCAGCACTCACAGGAGGAGTCAAAGGCAAACAAAGGGAGAGGAGGTCACGGTGAAACAGGCACAGCAAACGTGACAAATAACACAGCACCACGTGCGAGCGGGTGATCGCTATAGATTAACCTTGGCTCCTTGCGGAAGAGCCATTATCATCATCCCAGTTTTGCAGGCATCACAGCTGTTTGGGAAGCTCTGAACGCAGACGGTGATTAAGCTTCATCATCACGCTATTGCAGTGACAGCCCTGACTTTCACAGGCAGTGCTGCGGGCACCGCCAAGCCTCCTGCACACAAGGATGGATGCTCTGCTGAGGGGATCGCAGCCCTGGAGGGATCCCATGCATCCAGCCACATCAGCTATTGCCCAGCTCTGCTCTTCCTCACCTACCAAGAGTGAAGACTGAAAGGTTCATGAGAAGGGTACAAGCACTGCCTTTAGGAAGGATGTTCTTGCACGCACACTTGCACACCCATACCTGTCTGTCTTCTGTGTAAGGCACTTGGCAGGGTACAGGGGCAGAGCCATCAAGGTAAAATCAGGATTGATCAGCCAAGTTGCTCCAAGCCTCATCCAACCTGGCCTTGAACACTGCCAGGGATGGGGCAGCCACAGCTTCTCTGGGCACCCTGTGC
>JANHGB010005475.1:0-12344 GCA_026283785.1 Coracopsis vasa
TTTACTGTGAGGGTGGTGAGGCACTGGAATGGGTTGCCCAGGGAAGTTGTGGATGCTCCATCCCTGGTGGTGTTCAACGCCAGGTTGGACAGAGCCTTGGGTGACATGGTTTAATGTGAGGTGTCCCTGCACATGGCAGGGGGGTTAGAGCTAGATGATCTTAAGGTCCTTTCCAACCCTAATTATTCTATGATTCTATGAGTCTATATGGTGCTTTCCAAATGGAAAAGATTTTGGCCCGTTGGCTATGACAGTGGTTGCCGATATGCGGAAGCAGTCTTGTGTAGGGAGCCTCAAGCCTACAAATGTCTGCACAATTTGATCCTAACTCAGCAAAGAACTGTGCCATACCTACCTTTAAATTTCAATTATGTTAACAGCCCTGTAAGTCATTGGAACCACTGATCTGCTCAAATGTAAGCCTGTGCTTATGTTTTACGGATCAGGTCTGTGTATTCAGCCAAATCGAGTTTCTACCTATCAACCTGTCACTTTATTTTGTCAAAGAGCTTGGGAGACACAAGATCTGCCTCCTTACTAGTACTCTAAGATACACTATAATATTCTTTTTTTTTTTTTTCCATCTGTGGTACCTTTAATATAAGCATGAGTATCCTATTTGACGTTATTTCTTTTGCGTCTGGTTTTGGTGTCATTGCTTGCCAGTGATCATCACTTCTATCTGGATATTCTTTCTGTTTCTTCTAACACTTTTTTCATTTAAAAAAAAATATCGTATGTCCTTCATATGTCTGAAACAGCTTTTTTTTAATATGATAGAATTGTATAATCAATTAGGTTGGAAAAGACCTTTATGATCATCAATTCCAGCCTAACACTGCCAAGTCCACCACTAAACCATGCCCCTGAGCACCTCCTCTACACATCTTTTAAATATCTCTAGGGATGATAACTGGACCACTTCTCTGGGCAGCCTGCTCCAAGGCTTGATAACCCTTACAGTGAATATTTTTTTCCTAATATCCAATTTAAACCTCCCCTGGTGCAACCTTAAACTTAAGGGATGGAGAATCTGCTTCTGCTGTTGCCTTGCTGTGTTCATTTTAATCTGTGAAGACTTTACACAAACATGATGCTGCAGAGAAACAAAATACAGCTGAGTCAGATTTACCAGAGGGGAAAGCAGAATGATCCTCTTCCGTTTCAGCCCTGTGAACTGTAACACCCACAGCCTGGGTACATCACAGGGCAGTTGCCTGCCTGGAGATTGCCGCTTTCTACTAGGCTGGGCAGGGTGGGATTTCTTCTCCCTGAGCTTGAAGCAAAGCCACTTCCTAACAGAGTTCTTGGGTCAGAGGATCAACCGCAAAGTGTGTCAGTGAGGAAAGTCACGACATGAGAGGGGGAGAAATTTAAGTTCTGGTTCCTGCTCCATGGGCTGTTTATACACTTAGTTTAGTATAAAAAAAGATATACACAGTCCAGGAGACAGGAACCTTTAAATATAAGACTCCCTTCATGCTGGTGAGGTTTCTTATCACTGGGCAGAGATCCCAGGTCCTTTGTTTCCAAACCCGTAATTCACTGTGTAACCAAAGCAGAGGAGCTCAGCAGAACGGATAGGGAGTCTTGCTACCATTTTCCAGGCTTGTCTATCCTGGTGAATTGTGTCCCCTCTAAGAAGGTAGGAAAGGTACTTTTCAACTGTGGCTTGTGATAAACATTAGATGGGTATCCCCAAATGGGTATCCCACATTTGGTTAAGTTCTGTAACTGCTAGGCAGTTGTTTGAAAGTGCACATCCTTTCATGCTCTGTCATGAAAGTGGGAGATGGCTGTTTTGCTCTGTGCTAGGCTTGATTGGACAATTTTTACTAGCATATTTGGGTCCACCTGCTTTACCTGTGATGTTGTTCGTGTTCAGTTTTATTTTTAGTTGAGACAAACCACCAGTGCTGCTGTGGTGCTTGCTGTCTAATGCTTCCATTCTCCTTCAGTCTTTTTGGTCTATGCATTCTCCCTGCCTCAGACACCCAGGCAACCACAGCCCTGCTAGTCAGTGACCAAGTGGCTGTGTTCACCCCCTCTGCCTGCTATAGGGGAACCCCTCAGACCTAAGCAGTTTGGTCTCTGGTTTTGCCTCTCCACTGGCGTCCTTCAGGATCACACTGCAGCTGTCTGGTTCTGTCAAGATGTTTAGTGTTTCTTCTTACTCCCTTAAGCATATGGCAATTATATCTTACAGTAGCAAAGTGGGCTTAACCCCAGTCATTGCAGCATATTTCAAACTCTAAAACATTATTCTATATCTATAAAACACACATACTTTTAAATGCTTGTGTGAGCAAGGCATTTTCCAATTGTTTTGTAATTTTCTGTACTGCTTTTAAGGACATTGACACCTTCACACTCTATGACAGAAGTTTACACATGTGCACATGTACAAGCACACAGACACACACACAGATGCACGCACACAAAGGTCTGCAGAATAGATTTTAAAGTTTCTATGTGCAATAAACAACAAAGTCCCAGTTGAAAGAGCCCAGAGTGAAAGCTGAGCTCCCAAATGAATTAGACTAAAAAAGATAACACCCTGAGGCATCTGTGTGTCTCAGCATTTAAATTATATCCCTTGAAATATCAGTTTGGACTTGGTGCCAAGAAATGGTTGAAGAGCTTTTTCATGGATATACCCAATAGAAGACCAATCTGTTGAAATGAAATGTGTCTCTAATCATTTGGTATAAACATAACATGTTTTTACTTTATTATGTAACCTTGAATCATCTTGGTCTTTTAATGAGGATTTTGGATTGTTGCTAATGCTTTACAATTTCATGGAATTACATTGTCTTGGCGTTATGCTACAGGGAGAATATGCACTAGAATTTAACTTTCCACTTACTTAAATGGATAAAAGGATTTCAAGGTTTCTTTAAAAAACATTTTCTTTCTTTTTTCCTTTATTTTATGGCTGTGTCTTGTTTGTATAGACGTTCCATCCAAATTGCTATAGTGGTGAAAAAGCTTCTTAGCAGATTTCAATTTCTGAGTCATTTGACAGTTCTTGTATTCTTTTCCTTCTCAAATTATAGGCGCTTTTTTTTTCATCTTTTTAGGATTAGCGATTACATGGATCTGACCCCTGTAGATATTGTAGGAAAGAGATGTTACCACTTCATTCATGCTGAAGATGTGGAAGGCATCAGACATAGTCACTTAGACTGTAAGTACTTCCATTTTTATCAAAATAATCTAGTACAACATTTGATTGTTCCTAAACTATTATTCTTATTGCACGACTGGGGTGTTCATCTTCCACCTACTTTTTTTGTAATAGGGTTTCATAGAGGGTAGCTCAAATAAAGCTTTTTGTATGATTTATTTTCCAGTCTTTTTATAGACATATAAGATTTTTCACATATGTGGAAATAAAAAATGATACTTGTATTACCAGAGTTTCCAGCAGCTGTTCATTTACACGTGCTGTGCATTATTTTACTCTTTCAAAGAGATATTGCTTGAGTGAGAAATTCCATACCTGGCACAGAAAATTAACTCTTCTCTTTGTTTTTTATTTCTGAGTCATAATGGGGAGGTCAAAAAATGCAGCATATTTGGGATTTCTCCAGGGTTTTCAATACAGAACTGAGCTATAGCTCTACCAGTGTTTTAACCACCCTGTATATTATCGTCTAAATTGCCCCCATCCCAATAGCATCTAAGTCCCTGTTATTTGCACACAGGTAAGTATCTGATCAGGATAAGGGTAACAGAAGTACAAAAAATATGACAAGATACAAACCTTACCAGAGAGCATGTGCATATGTCTGTGTATGGGGGAAGGGAGGTTCAGCTTGATTCCTTGTAATTAAACTCTTTGTATTGCTCTTATTAAAAGCCATAGGGCCTAATTCTTTTCTTGTTGAGATCTGTTGACTTCAGCGATGGTGCTCCTGATTTACTGTGGTGCGAAAAGAGACTTAGGCCCATAATCTCTAATTTATCTGTGCCTGCAGTGAAGCCAGATAAGTCTTTGAAACTTTCAGTGACTGACTACATTTATGATTGACTTGTGTGTTTTCTTAATGTAAAAGGCTGTCTGCAAACTGCCTCTTAAATTCATAGTCCCAGATTTTAATAACTCTGCTCCCTCCAAACCATGTCCTGCTAGCATTTCTTAATAAAAGGGTAGCAACCCAAATACAGGCACATTTAATTAGCTTTTACAAAACTATATGACTACAATAGAAGGCAGTATAAATCTTAAATCCAAAAGTACCTTGCATGATCTGCAAGGGACGATAGGAGGATAACTGCAACTGGAAAGCAGGAGAACAGGGACAGCTTCTATGGTAATATATGGCAGCCAACAACCGTATAAAGCTCTGTAAAGCTTTCAAATAGTCCCTGAAGTTTCTAGAAGGTGAGCTGTGTTTGGCATAAGAAGGTCAGGCTAGGTATATTTCTGTGGAAAAAAATAAAATCAATTATCCAAAATGATAAACAAAGTAATTTTACATCATTTGCATTTTGAGCATTTACTATTCAGGAGAATATGTCAGTTGCTCACAAATGAAGGAGCAAATTCAGAAAGTTACTTGGTGCTCTTGAAACTGGAAGTCGAAAATGACAAGTTGCACTTCCACTGCACTATCTGACCGAGGAAATAAAAGATATTTATGACTCAGACTTAACATACCACCTGGCAGAGATGAACATCCCATTTGAAAAAGACCTTAATCTTCTGAATGACCACTTCTCTCTGAAATAGAATATGCTTTATGAAACATTCATCTTCAGAAAACTGAGAGACCTATGCAGACAGTGTGAGCGCAGTGTGGTCCAGTGTATAAGCATCGGACTAGGAATCAGGAGACCCTGGAGACAGGAATGACTTCTAGAAAATGACTTCACCTTCCTGTGTTCCTACTTTCACTGCATGTCCAGTTTAGCTGATTGGATTGCAAGGTTTATAAACACAGGGACTTTCTCCCCTTATCAGAATCCAGCACAGTGCAGTTCCAAACTTGGCTGTGTGTCTGTGGAATAATTATTCTTGCTAGGCTAATTTTTTTTCAGTAGTTGAGGCTGGTTACATCTTTTGTGTTTAGTTGTTCTTTCTACTCATAGGATATTCATAGAATCATTCAGGTTGGAAGGGACTCTGTGACATCGTCTAGTCCCACCTCATGCTCAAAACAGGATCAACACTGATTCAAAGCAAATATTTTAGCACGATCTTGAAAACCTCTAAAATCAGACTTCCCACAACTTCTCTGAGAAACCTGTTCCAATTATCCTTAAAAGGGCTTACGTATCTTCACAGTGATTTTTTTTTTCTTTTATCCAGTTAGAGGTTCTCTGGTTTGATTGTGCAGCTCATGGCTCCATCTTTGCAGTAACCTCCTCACAGGTCTGCTGTTAGGTCCTCATGAAGCCACCCACCTCTTCTTCAGGCTGAACAAGCCTGGTCCCACAGCCTTTCATCACTAGGCAAGTACTCCAGCCGCTGACGGTCTTGACAGAACTCTGCTAAGCTTACTGAAGTTTATCAATATATTTCCTTTGCTGGGAGCCTAAAATTAGGTTCCAGATTCAATCTAAAAAGTGATGAGTGAGGGGAAATAATGACTTTCTGTACACTTTTTAGTACAGCCAGTAGAGCACACTGCTGATTCATGCTTAGTATACTGTCTACCAGAACCCCCAGGTCCTTCTCCACAAAGCAACAATCTAGCCAGTCAGTCCCCAGCCTGTACCAGCAATATCATGCAATATTTTGAACAGGAGCTTCAAGCTAAAGTAATGGTTAGAAAGCACTCATGAAAAGCAGAAGCAGAACCTGAGAAAGCAGCAAACTGAAAAGCTTGTGTATGGTGGAGGGCTGCAGAATGCAGCTAAAAATCTTGATGGATTTTTACAGGAGAGAAAATAATTTTTAAAGCTTACAACAAAAAGAATCCCAAATTACAATGGTAGGTCTAAGGGTAAAAAGAAGCACAAATAAAACTGCCACTCTGCCTATTCACTGACAACATATCAGTAAAAACTGAAAAAGTAAGATCAGTACATCCTGCCTTCTCACCAGGTTATTCAAAGACATGGAAGAGGAAAACAAGCAAAGAAGAAAATGTTTCACAAAATCACACGTAAAAAATCATGAGGGCTGCTGATGGTTTCAAATCACAGCCGCCCATTAGAAACTTTGCAAAACAGGGCTTGTTAACACTATCTGTCTCAGGCAAAAGAAGACAAAAGCAGTTTCAGGAATGTGACCATAACAAGTATAATGGTGAAGAATGTCTGCAGAATTGTAGCAGTGACAACAGTCTTCCATAAGGGAATTTCTGCCTTAATGAAAGGTCAATTACAGTCAGTTGAAAAGTTTCCATTGGCTTCAGAGGGCATGGGGATTATGCCCTAAAAAAGCAAATTTGTATGGACTAGAATTCTTACCCCAGTGAAGAAAATAGCAATAACTCCTAATGGGTTCAGTGCAGTCAAGACTTCAACTTAAGAGATTTTTTGTTAGTTATAGCTTGATTCCCATGGGGATTAATAAAACAACATTCATGCTCTAACTCTACATATGCCTGCATTTGTTCCAACACAGTAATACATGGTGGTGATCCCACAAGTTATTGAAGCATCAGGTTTTTTCAAACAGAAATAAAAAGTTTAGGGGTATTGTTTCTATCCTGTTTCATTCAAGCCTTCAATGGTCATGCTTTTTCACAAGTCTCTCAGCCAGGTGTTTGGTGTTACAATTCTACCTTATGAATCTGTTTCCTATTTGATAATGCTTCATGGTTTCACAAGTTTGGGAAACTTCTCATTTATTTGTCTTTACTATGGTTGTTGAACAAATCGCTGGTAGAATCCTGACAGATAGCACTTATCATAAATCAAGTCTCTCTCTCTCAGAGATTATAGTTAAAATGTTCTCTAGCTTAACAGCTTGTATACCATCCAGCATCATGGCTTAGCTGTTGGCTCAGCTGACATACAGCAACTGCCTAAGCTGCAGCAACTTGTGTTTGAATCCAAGCCCTCAAAAATTGCAGGTCTAGCTGCACCCTGGCTCAGAGACAGTCCCTAATCCTAGCTTTTCATTAGGATATGCGGCATGAAAGAACTGATGTTGCATGTTTTACGTTTCATAGTTACACATCTAGAACTAACACCTCTCATGCCCCCGGTTCTACTTTACCACTTGTAAGAATGAGGAGGGTGATCAACCCTCTCTTTTTACTTATTTCTGCATAGAAACACTGTGGAGCTGAACTGCATATCAAGAATAGGTTAGTTCATACATTTTCACGAAGCCATGGGTAAAACTGCCCTTGTTCCAATAACAAGAAAATATCCCTGATATTTTGTATTAAAATATCCCTAGAAGGATACATTTTATGTCAAATCAATATCAGAAATCAAGCAGATTAATAAAATTACTGTTGTATCAGGTCTTAGCACCGTCTGTAGAGCTCAGCAAGGGTAGCTGACACTGCTCTCTGGAGTACAATGCCGTGCTTGTGTGCTTCCCTTTGGTTGACACTGTTAACATACAGAGGTCTGTAACATCCCTTTTTGATTGGAGAAGTACATTTCTTGCTAAGAATATGTGGGTGTCATATGCTCTAGGAGTATACATCTTCCACTTAATTGAAAAAAATTAATGATTTTTGTTGAACATCAAGTATTTAATGTTACTGTTCAATGAAGGTAATTAAGAAAGTGGCAAGGAACAATAAAGTCAAGACATCTGAAGGCAACTATGAATATGCATTTGGACAAATATAGGACAGTGTGCCACCATTTGAAAATTAATGTATTGCTTGCAAGAACACCGTCACAAGTATATATTGGTATATAATACGTGTTTTTTCATTTTGGAATCCTAATTGAGGTCTAAATTCAGAAACCTGATGCTAGCAAAAAGGGTACTTCTTGTCCTCAGCTACTGCTTAGAAAGTATCATCCAGTTTCTTCAGGATTTGATTTACAGCTATAAGAAATACAATTCCTCAGGAACAGTGAGCCAGGGCAGTTCATTTCCCATAAAGCAGTGGTCTCTGATGAGTATGTTTGGTAGCACTCCATCTGATCTGCTTTATCTGGTTGCCAGTGGTTAGAATAATCCAGTCTTTCTGAAAACAAACTATTCTACATTCACCTTTTTCACAGCTCCCCTATTTTTCAAGGGATATTACCCCCTCAGTCTGCTTTCAAATCAGTTATATATTCATGATTTCTTTTATGTATGTTCAGTAGAAAAATTCTATTGCTGTACAAAATATTGCTTAGTGGTTTAGCCTACCAGCTGTAGTTGAACTAACCCTTTTTACTTATGCACATCAGTTATAATTTTTTATTCTCTTAATAACCTCTAACACATGAAAAACAAATAGAATGAGTTGATAATTTCTAACAGTAAAATACACTTCACATATTTTGCTATCATGCTGTGGAATAACTCTGCAATGTCAAGTAGCACACAATTAGTAAAACTGTAGGGGGAAAAAAAGAAGTGTTTTGATCCTGAGGAATTTTTATCCTAATCAGATCGAAATTTCAATGCTCTTGTAGTGCTTAATATCTTCAATCACCAAAAAAATCAAACTGATTCCAATGTCAGGTTTTGCATTCTGTGACTGAAATGAAATGCTAAAATATACAAATGAATCTCATGTTTGTACAAGTTTATTATCATCACTAAAAAGCAAGATTGATTCTAAATTAGGCTGATAGAATGTCTGGTGTTTAGCTAATTCTTAAACCAAGCCTGCCTGGCATTCTGATGACAGTTTAGTGTATCGTGTTTTCAGAGTATTGCAGAAGGGTTGATCGGTTGATCTGACCACCTGCACAGTCTTCCTCTCTGTCCGTACGATGGGCCAGCCAAGATTTCTGAATTGGAGACTGGAATCCCTATGTCCTTTTGACTGGAGATAGTGGTGACAGAGCAAGATTACGGAACAGGAGATGGGAAACTGGAAGAAACAGGGGCCTGTGAGAAAACCATTTTTTTATTTATACAAGTTAAAAAAGGAGCATGGGCTTTGGTTTTAGCCCATGCCTAGTGCTTGTTTTTCAGTCCTAATGAATCTTAAAAACCTCGCACCAAACCAAGAGTGTACATGTTCCGTGTCCTTTAGCCATGCTCTGAAATCCTGCAGACATTGTGTTTGCTCCTGCAAATGCTTCTTAGGGTTAGGAGAGACATTGGTGTGTCTAGTTTAATTTCTTTGTCTGCTCTCTGACCAAAGCCGGTTACTTTACAAGAATGAGGAAAACACTGTGCAACATACATATATGTACAACTTGCACTCTTGTTTTCTCCATAACACATCGTTAACTCATGGTTGCTTAATTCATTGAAAAGTGAAAATTTATATAAATACTTATATTTCTGTTTGTTGAGGATAGTTATTACTATTGTATTGTTTGGTATTCTAGTTATCCATATAAATATTCAGATATAATTTTAAATCCTGGTAATTTTCTACTCTTCATAATATTTTGTGGCTTTTTTTACATACAGATAGTGTGCTATTGGAAAATGTTTTCTGTACGTTTGTAGGCTTTCTGTTGTAAGACATACACAGCTCAGTCAGTTGAAATTTACACCTAAACTCATCTCCTACTTTTACATTAAAAATGCATATAGTACCAGCTCTATAAGTACAGCTACTGCATTAAGGGGCTGTAGAGTGAAGGCTGAGCTCTGACTTCTGCTGGGAACCTCTGGTTTCCCAGTTACTCCCTTAATAATTTTCTTTCTTTTTTTTTAAGTCTCTTTATGCTCAAAATTTTCAACCCCAAAGATGAATTTATACTTTGACATTATTCTTGTGATAGATTGCAGAAGCACAAGATAAATTGGAAAGCCATGGGAATAAAAGGCTTTACTGTGCACCTCCAGCAGCTTCACCTTCACTCTGTCCACTATTTCTGTGGTGACTTTTGCTACATAATGTAAATATATGCTGTTTTAAAATGGTGGGGAAGAGTACTTCAGCCATGTATCTCTTTACCTTCGTTGCTGAGGTTTGCTCTAAGATTAATGAGACCAAAACTATTCATCAGTTTGTAATCTGAGTCAGAAACAGTGTTGCTCCATTGAAAATCCAAGGGTTTTGTTTGTAGCTTACTGTACACCTTGAAATATCCATTGTAAAATGTCATTATATGAAGGTATGAAGAAACTGTAACAAAGTTTTGGAAACACATTAGTGCTACTGTAGGTTTTTTTTTCCTCTTCCTTTTATTTTTCAAAGGTCTGGATAGCTGACCTTGTGTCTCTGAGGGAGACAGTTTTCAAAGCCAGAAGGATATGAAAATAGTATCAGTAAAATATGTAGCATATATCAGATATGTGACAGTGGGGCAACAGGTCTTATTAGCAGTCATTTGAAAGAACCTGCATAAATCACTTGTGACTTTGCCATCCGTGAGTGATGTGGCCAGTGGTGGATCAGTGTTGGTTTTGATGTCTGATAACTTATAAAGTGAGTCTGGGACTTTTGCTCAGTGGGCTTTTGGGAATGACCTGCCAAACACATGGAGCGTTTGTACCCAGTGTCCACAGATTGCTAGGTATTAGTTCTGAGATCATAAAATGCTTACTTATTCAAATGTTCTTTCATTTTTATTTTACAAGGGATTTTGGTTTGGGTTGGGTTGGGGTTTTTTTTGCTTGTGGAGAAAGGCGGAAAGTTTTGGTTCACTCCTTTTTCTTTTATTTTTACAAGTCATGTGGTATAAAGGGACAATATGCTTCCACAATGTCTGTGTCCATCTGTGCCATAACACTGTGCTGTGGATGCCTTTCTTCTAGAGACTAGGCTGAGAAGCCCACTCATTTCACTCAGTCCAAGTACCCAAACAGGGACTCTTATCCCAGAAATGAAAGCATGTTTAAAAGGATCCTGTCCCTTGAAACAGACCATCTTTAACCTATGAAATTCAAAACAAAAATTCATATTGCTGCCAATCTGCTGCTGTGAAACTTCTATCTCTTTTCGTATTTGTAGGAGATTTGGTCATATATAGTTTGTTGATGCATTTGGCATGGAAAATGTTATATTCTGAAGTCATTAATCTTACATAGGTTGTCGTGTTATGAACATTAATGTTAGTGGAGAGATGGAGAACTGATTTAAGTTTCTTGAGCAAGCAGGGCCAAATTTCTCCTCTTATGTTGCATTTTAGTAGCTGAGAGCAAAATTTGTGTCTGGAATGTCATTTTCCCCTCCAGTTTGAACAGAAAGAGTTCGTTAATGATAATGGAAGTTCTGTTTGAGGTTGGTGTTCAAAGCAGGCTTGGGTTTCTAAATTACTATTTCAGTGGTAGCAGAAGGAAGTAACTTTATGGCAGGATTGAAGTTCTAAAAGTCATGGGGAGACAGACAAATCATGAGGCAAAAGAAAAGTTAAGCAAGAGAGAAGAAATTCTAAAGAATCCTAGATGGACAAATCTAGTGTTCATTCTACAATCCAATTTATCATTAAGTAATCTTACTGTACTTACATCATTTTTATCTATAGAAACAACAGAAAAGTTTTGTAATACACATGCTGTAATCTTCCATGGAAGGCTGCATCTAGTGATACACTGAATTATATATTACAATTCTGTCATTATAATTCTCTCAATTTGATCAATACCTACATAATGTTTTAAAATAAACATCCTACCTGACATTTTATGTTCTTGTTAATAGTTATTGCTAAGCATAATTATAAAATTAAAATTTTAAATGATGGACCGTGGGCAAATGGTATGTTAAAACCACCATGAGAAGGAGAGGAGAAGAAAAGTATCTCTGTTGTGCAAGTAGGAGATGGTGATTTGTGCTTAGTGCTGAGAAATACTTATGTTTTTTCTGCATTTCAATAAATTTGTACTGCTGCTGTAAACTGCCATCATGTAAACTGATAACACAGGGTTGATTTTAAACAAAACATCTGAACGTTTCTATTTGGAATCAAATGAAGACAGAATCTCTAGCAGAGACTAGGAATTTTCAAGGGCTGGAGTACCATTGTCCTGGGATTAAGGTAAATTAAAAAATCCAGGAATGTGTTTCCAAACTCTTTTCACTTTCAGAGTTACTTTTCTTCCCTGCCTGGACATGTAGCATGCAAGACTTTTCTCACTGTGTTTGGCAAGTGATGAGCTTGAGCTACAAACTTCAATCCTAGTATGAACCCACATTTGTTTAACACTGTGACTCAGACCACATTTAAAATTTGATTTTCTGCAAAGTGAGGCAGGAAAAATATTGCTTCGTTTTTAAAGATTCTTAAGCTTTCAAATTTTTCTAAATGTCGATTAAGGCTTTTTAATTTTTTTCTGCAAGGTTGTTGATCCTTAT
>JANHGB010005477.1:0-17673 GCA_026283785.1 Coracopsis vasa
GGCTGCCTGGGCTGTGCCCGCTGTCAAAACCATCACCATCTTGGCCATGGGGCAGGTGGATGGGGATGTACTCAGTGGAGTGTGTTATGTAGGTATCTACAGCGTGGACTCGCTGCGGGGCTTTGTGCTGGCACCCTTGTTTGTGTACCTCTTCATTGGCACTTCCTTCTTGCTTGCTGGCTTTGTGTCCTTGTTTCGCATCCGCACCATCATGAAGCATGATGGCACCAAGACAGAGAAACTGGAGAAGCTGATGGTGCGCATTGGTGTCTTCAGTGTCCTGTACACTGTGCCTGCCACCATTGTCCTAGCATGTTACTTTTATGAGCAGGCTTTCCGTGGCACTTGGGAGAAGACATGGCTCCTCCAGACCTGCAAAAGCTATGCTGTGCCCTGTCCCAGCCATTTTGCCCCTATGAGCCCAGACTTCACGGTCTTCATGATCAAGTACCTCATGACCATGATTGTTGGGATCACAACTGGCTTCTGGATCTGGTCTGGCAAAACCCTTCAGTCCTGGCGACGCTTCTACCACAGACTCAGCACTGGCAGCAAAGGCGAAACAGCAGTATGAGACCCCCCCTAATCCCCTCACACACACGCATGCACAGATGCAGAGGAGGCGGCAATGGCTCCCTGAAGAGGGAGAAAGGGAGGCTTGTCCAAACTTTTTCTTCCTCCCAGAGGGTTTGAAACAAACGAAAATCTTTGCAGAAAGGCTCAGATGGACTGTGTCCAGTGGTGCTTATGCCCAGCTAAGTGGAAGAGCACAGAAAAAGAGGCCACTGGTAGGATGGGAGAGTCCTTCGTGCGCAAGAAGTCTCCTTATGTTACTCTTGTGCTACCCCTGTGCAGGGGAAAAAACCCAACCTTACATAAAACATCCTTGGACATGCGGGAGGGGAAGCCAGATTTGTTGAGCTGCCCCTGCCGAGAAGTAGCCAAACCCTCTCTGAATTGTTGGGGTCAAACTGCGGTGTGGGCCAGGTAACCCTGGCCCGAGCCTGAGCTTGCTGCCTGCTTGGCTCCTTC
The DNA here is from genome assembly GCA_026283785.1 of Coracopsis vasa. NCBI lineage: Eukaryota > Metazoa > Chordata > Aves > Psittaciformes > Psittacidae > Coracopsis > Coracopsis vasa. The sequence goes on from JANHGB010005477.1 coordinate 1,033, forward strand.
CAGCTCAGCGAAGCCACCACGTGAGTACCGCACAGCCTGCTACGGCCCGGTGAGGTGCCTCTGCTCTGTCAGTTCCTTTTTACCTCAGTTATACCTCTTGTAATTGTTTTAAAGTGAAAATTCAGCCCTCGGTCCGTTGTTCTTGCTGCTGTGGGGAAGGAGGGGGTTGCTATTCCACACCCTGAAAAGAAATGACTTGTTGCTTTTCAGCAGAAGGCTTTTCCTCCTTGCCTTTGTTCTAGGAGACAAAGGGGGAAACAAAAGTGTTTTCTATGTAGAAAGGCATAAGTATGGGATCGGTTTTTATGGGCAAACTAACAAAAAGAAGTCGTTGAGGTTCACCCTTGGATGTGAGAAGCTCACAGAAATAAACATTCCTTTTATGAAAAAAGGAGGCGGCAGGATGTTTTCCTGCCGTTCAATGTGAGCCGCTTTTCTAAGCTGAAGGAAACACAAGACTTAGAGGGCAAGAAGAGTGTAACCAAGAGCACCTGCCAAAACAAGAGCCATTAAAATATGTAACATAAAGATACCAGTTTGCTCTTTCCTTCCCATAAACCTGCGTTCTCTCCTGCTTTGCAGCGGGCTCGCTGCAGGTAAAGTCAACACACAGCTGGCTTCTGGGGACGGGAAGAACAGTTCTGGCTCACGATGGACTCTGTGCCTGCTCCTCAGGTTCCCTGAGCTGCGCGGCTGTGATTCCTGGCACAGGAGGGGGCTGAGGTTTAGAAACAAGCAGTTGCTGCGAGTGAGGAGCCTTCTAATTTCAGCGAAAATACAGCTGGTTCAGTTTCCAGTGATCACCTCTCAGAAGGAAAGACATTCAAAAAATCAACCATCGGATGCTTCATTTTCTTTTTGAAATGTGACAGATTTTTCTATTCTGAAATTTTTATGTTGTGTTGTTCCTATTTTATTTTTTGCATACTCCTTTCACCTTTATATTCACTGAAGGGTTGTTTTTATAAGTATATGTTTGTGTGTGTATATTCTTGCCTAAGGACAAAATAGGACATTCTGGATCTTTAGCAAGTCTCTGCCCTATAGCTGCTCTTCACTTTTTTTGGGGGGAAAAGTGTCTGAAATGAAATTTAAAAGAGAAAACCTGTTCAGGGTGAGGGGCAGGCTGCTGCTGTCTGAGGGCATACCAGTAGTCTGGGCAAGAGGAATGGGCCCATCAGCCAAATTCTTTGGTAGATCTGATTTCAGACTTGCAGAGCTCGGGTTTTTGTCTTTTATCATGTGCACGTGGAAGAAAAACAAATGTGTAAGACAAGTGCAGTATGTATATTTTGTAAATCTCATTTTTGTAAGAAAATATGTATTTATGTTTTTACTTGATTTTTTTTTTTTTTGAAGGTCTGTATGAGGCCCTGCTTCATCCCGTGTACAGATCACTAAATAAATAATTTTTAATACAAGGGCTCTGATGAAGTTCTTTCCATCTTTGACCACGCAGCAGGTTATAGAAGGGGGGGGGTGGGGGGACAGTACCGTGAGTGGTGTCTCCCCTCCTGCTTTGTTGTGGGAGATGCAAGAGACTTTTGGGTAAATACACTAAGCAGAAACTCAGCTGTGATTTGAAACTGGCCCCTCACAGTAGATCACGTTTTTAGACCATTTTAAATGCTTGCTCTTGCTTGAGATACTTGCATCCTCGCCAAGTTTTCCTTCCAGCCTCTACCTCTTGCTGAGGGTGAGCTGATAAACCAGTTTCCTTATCTGGAAAATAAGGATAATGCTCTCTTCCCATTCCAAAAGGACTTTGAGAGTGAGAACCAGAGGGTGCTGTAAGTGCTGTAAATTAAATCCTCATTTCGATGGGTGGGGTGTTTTAGGGAAACACTCAGGAGTAGGTCCTTTTCAATAGCTTTCAAATGGCAGTGTTTTCAACTGGCTGTTTTCTCCCCCAGCACCTTTGCTATCTCAAATTTTGTTCAGGTGAATTTTACTTCAATCTTAATAGCTACCCCGAAGCCTACATTCTTTCTTATCACAGTCATCTGAAAGCTGATAGCTTCAATGGAATGGTCTATTTTACTTCATTTTTTTTTAAACTGAAATGAATGTTTAGATCTTAAGCTGTGTTGCTACAATCATGGAAAGTGCCCCAGCAAACATAATTTTACACCTATTAAATGATGGTAGTTTCCAGCTTTTCTCTCACAATGATTTCAGCCTCGTTATTGGGTTCATCTCCCTTCCTTTGCCTTAAACTATGCCTATACTAAAATTTAAGTTACAGAACAGAGATGTAAGATGCCTTAGCTAAATGCCATCATGGTAGCTGTGCTTGCACTGCAATATTGTCTCATTTACTGAACACAGTGTGCAATAGTTGCACTTCCAGGGCACTATTTTATTTGGACACTGCTGTCAAACACAACCTTTCACATTTATAGCACACGAGCTACTGATTCAAGTTCTTTTCAGAGCTAGCACCATTCATGCTGACTCTAGAAAAGCCACATCTTTTATTTGAAAACACCTCTAGTTGCTCCCCCAGAATCGCTCACTTGTCAAGTTTCCTTTCTGAAAAGGCGTTTGCTTTCCTGCAAGTCAGGCTGCTTCAAACTGCTCCCTGACATGTGCATGCTGATCATTGCTATGGGGGGTTTCATTCCACTCACTTAGGAAACCTGAACCTTTCTATAAACATTTCCTCCCATTAATCCATCAGTGCTGGCTGGAACGATGGAACGGCTGGAACAGCTCGCGCTCTGAAGGACTGGGAACTGATGGGAGCAGCGGTGTGACTGATGCCCCTGTGCTGGGCAGCCACACCTGCATTGCTAAGCCCATGGTTCATGCAAGCAGCCTGTTCCGCTGCTCTTCTCTCCAGTCATCCCTGCTAGCTGGATGAGAAGCTGCATTTAGGTGTGATCACTACTCTTGTCCATATGTGAAAAAAATAAATAGACTTTTTTTAGTTCATGAGACATTCATATGTGAAAGGAAACGTTTCTGTTTCCACCAGAAACAACTAAAGCTGAATGCTTTTACTTCAGTATTTCCTATTAGGTACTTCTGGATTTCAAGTCACTTATGCAAAACTATCAAAACCCTGGGATTTGAGTTGGGTTTTAAAATTTGAGATTGGAGGTGAAATTTGATGCTGCTGCTGTAAAGTAGAAGCAACTGCTACCCACTTTTAAGCAGATGTGACTTGCATTGAATTTGCTCACAGTGGAAACAATTTGGAGAATTTCAAGTAGTGATAGCGTCTGGCCTTCTGGAATAAAAATCTCTATCACCATTACGATAACAAAGTAGTAGTTAATTCTCAGAATGGAGTACAACTGAAAAAATCTCTTTGTGAAGCTGGCTGGAGAAAAAGGAGGGAAAATAAGCCTGTACTAACCTTTGCTAACCACTGCAAAACAATTTTATTCTCACTAATGTTTAAGTCCACTTCCAGTTAACAGTTTTTTAAGTTTAAGAAAAGTTTCCTACCCTTCACCTTTGGCTCTTGTCTATGCAGCATTTTTAGTTTACCAGATACTGGCAAGTAATAGTTATCATTCATCAAGATCTTTCTGTGTTTACACCATATACTACATTTTCAGGAGAAACACATAAACACTGGTTCTTCAGTTTCAGAGACATTTACGTTACTTTCTAGAAGAAAGTAGTATTATTTCAGGCAAACTAAACAGGAAGCTTTAACAGTTCTAGAGTTCACCAATAGCAGCAACTGAAGGTTTGCCTCCGCAGAAAAAAAGTGCTTTTATAATACATTAGTGTTTGTTTGGGTTTATTTTTGGTGGAATACCCACACCAGCAATTGAATGTTTTTGTCTACGTACTTCACCCACAACCAATAGCTTTGCATGCAAGTAAAAACCACACATTTCTGTGTTCACCAGCTGGCAACAGTAAACATTACTTATAATTTCACATGGGTTTAGAAACCAAATTGCTAGCTTGGATCTTAAATAGTCTTTTTTTTCTGCATCTCATTCGCACTTCCTTCTAGACCTTACAGGTACTGTGCATACACCCTGCTCTCCATACGCGCTTTCTACTTCTGTTGATTTTTAAAGCCATGAATCTAGCTGAAAGAAATTTAGTCTGTTGCTTGGAGAGGAAAAGACAGCTCTGAATCTTCAGCATTGCTCATGACTGTTCACTGACACAGACTATTGCCAAGCCTGCTCTATATAAACCGGGGTAATTGTTTCATGCCAACATGAGTGTGTGGTTTTGGCAGCTACAACACCGCACAGGAAAATATAGGATTGGGAGAATAAATATAGCACATGGCAAGTTCCCAAATGCCCCACTTAGAACCAACACATTTGAGTAAAATGATGCCCAAACGTAAAACTGAAATATGTCCATCAGAGTTTAACGCTGCTCAGACAACCAGTTTGCACCACTGTGAGACGAGAATGTGGGGAGGGTTTTGACGCTGTTTAAACCCAACGTCGAAGGTTGCCTGGCTCAGGTGGCTGGGCACTGCTTGTCTCAAAACCAGATCAGTGGAAGTAAAGCACAGCACTTTCTCCTAATCCAGGTAAAGACTGGTTTCAAGCACAGCTTTACCACAGCAGCAGCCAGATAGGATTTGATTGAATGATGCACAATAAGGACAGGCCCAAACAGGGTCATGAGTGCGTACTCCTCTACATCCCTTGCTTCTCTCTGTATAGCCAGCCTAACCATGCCAGGAAACTATGGGACTGGGATAAATGAGAATATGGATAAAAAGCAGAAATAAGCAGGGCCTAGAGCACATTTTTAAATAACAATTGTAAATTGGGGGATCACTTAACCGTATTAGTCAGGAAATCCTGCTAGCCACAACTTGTCCATTTTGGCTTCCCCAGCTGTGCCACAACTCAGGCTGGTTATATGCAACCCTTTGCTTGAGCATGTTACTCTTACAAATACACAGGGGAAATCAGTGTGTGCCACCCAGAGGAGCAGTCTATATGAGTAGGCTTTGGCTGCACAGGTCTTGGAAATTAACCCCATCACCAAGGTAGCCATAACCTTGCTATTAAGAGTAGGATCTCAAAGGCCAGGATGACAACTAAAAAGACAAACAAACAAAAAAAAGAGGTCCAGTTCTCCCCTACCTCCAGCTTTACTGGAGGGACTGGGAATTCTGGCATTGCTCTCAAACCAATCTGCAGGAAGGCAATGTCATTCTCAGGGCAGGCAAGAAGTAAGATTATTCCCAGCATGTTGTTCTTTTCCTCAGGCTAATACAATGAGGAGCTGGAGCAAAAACTTGTGGCGGATGGGGAATTCTGTCAGGAGTTGTAGCAGGAGAAAAATGTGTTATCTGGCTCAGATGGACACAAAAGGGTGTTCCAGCAAGCAGAAACTAATCTAGGATTTGGAAGACAAGTGCTTGATTACCTGCACTGTTGCAGATGGTGGACAGACCACTTACAGCCAGACTTTCAGCAGTACTCAAATGCAGGCAGGTACATGGAAAGCACTTTTGTAAGTGCTTAAATTCACAGGCGCATATCCCAATAATTGACTAGAAAATCCCATCTCTATCTCTAATTCCTTGTCAATAAAATTGGAACAGTGGCACTTCCCTATATTAGGGGAATGTTGTGAGAATAAACACTCTCAAAATCAGAAGAAAGTAAATACAACAATAATAGCGTTTGTACCAATACCTCTGTCAGATCTTTGTTCCATAGTGTGTTGGGGGGCTCCCTGCCCATGGCAGGGGGTTGGAACTAGATGATCTTAAGGTTCCTTCCAACCCAAACCATTCTATGATTCTATGATGCTATATTTTGCAAATAGGTCCCATTCTGAAGAAAGCCACATTAAGAACACCAGCTAGAATAAACTATTTGTATGTTTCCCAATAGCTTATCTAAAACCAGGCAGACCTTAGCACATGCTTTTACAGGAGTATCACTCTAGTCAGGGCTCAAATCTAAAGTGTGAGAGGGTATAAAGACACAAGTTAGGTAATTAGAAAATTACACTGAACTGGGCATGCATGAAACTCAACAGCTGTCAACTGCAGTCAAACAGAATGGACTTGTGTTATATTGGTGCTTAGGTACAGCAGAGATAAGGAGTTGGACCCATTTATGCTGGTGCTATAGTGTGCTTAGCTCTTGCAGTACTACTCAATCTCTCATTTTCTATATGTTATAAACATGGTTATTATCAACAGGCTCCATGACACCTCTTCTGACCCTCTTTAAATCATTTCGGCTCACTTGAGCTTGCTGCAAGCAGGATCTAAATTACATTAATATGCCTAAGGCAGTTATCCAAGGTTTCATCCAAGCCTTTAGCAGTGAAAAGCCACCTTCCCTGCTATGTTTTCACTTCATCTCTTAGTTCTTCAACAGTATTTTTCTGTTACCATGACCTCCAACAACATTTTTCTCTTTACTAAAGATGGCTAAGTAGAAGGATTTGTTGCCTGTTTGGATATTTTCCTGCTTCAACAACAAGGAACAGCATGAGACTACTATACTTCTTTCACCAATGAAATATGGAGGCATCTAAGCTGACTGGGGCAATCATTTGTGTGTTGTCAGCCTTTCCTGTGGGAGACTTCTGCACCTGTTCACCTTCACCACACATCAGGTTTTCATTGCTAAATAAAGTAAACCAACAAACCAAAAAATTCCTAAAAGCATCAAAGCATGCTCTAAGTTATAGCAGCCCCCCCAAAAACAAACAAACAAAAATGTAACTTACGGAAGACAGTCCAAAGGAGCTACTTCCAACAATATTTACCTAAAGCACAAATCAGATCAGTTACCTGACATGGCTTCCTTCTACATATATTCCATATGTGTATACATGTGTGTGCATGTAGTGTGAGTGCACGCTAGTGTAAAAGCTACAACTATAGGTAAATCTCTTATCAAAAACCAAGTGAAGAGAGAAAATCAAAAGGCCCTTGCCCAGTGCAACTCTCTGCTAATTAAACACTGGTGTTAATTGCAGTAATGTGCCTGGACCCTGTTCCCTGTGTTTGTTGTGGTGCCTGCACGAGCTCTGGATCGCTCAGAACTTCCACATTCCCACAGAAAATGAAACCATCTATAAAAGGAATGAAAAGCTGTGATATGTATATATATCTATAGGGCTATTTTTAAAGAAAAGATTTTTTTGTGTGTGCTAGTTCAAAGCCAGCTTTGATTATCTAAAGCAAAAGTCAGTCTTTAAAAAGGGTCAAAAAATAAATGTAAAGATGGAATCTTTTTTTATTTAATCCATGATGAAAAGAGCACTTCTTATTTGCAATGCTCCTGCCTCTCAATTTTTAGGTTATCTTATTTTATCTTCAATTAAGATCGAAATGTAAAAGTTTCAGGCAGCATTTCCCGTCCTTCCTTTACGAGATGTGCAAAGCAGCATTCCATTAGGGCCAACAGCCAGTAAAAGGATGTCATTTGACACCCTTACACAACTATGCATACCAGGCTGGAACGGAGAGAGCGGGATTATGTGAGTGGATAGAAAGCCCTTCTAGAGAGAGGATTTACTTACACTGTTTTTCTTTACACATTCTGCTCGCTGAAGATAGTAAATCAGTTATTGGATTTGCAGAAACAACTCTCATGATGGCTAAAGAATTTAGGCACAAATAGATGAAGGCACAGATCTGGCCTCTCTACAGCAGCTCATAGCAACCAGGGGAAGAGACCGAGCTGCATCGACGTCCCCAAGAGCTAAACAGTGACTATGCCTGAACCGTATTCCTCTTCTAAGGCACGGATAAGAGGTGGGCTGGGCTTCCAGAGCCCAGGCCAAATCCCACAGTAACCTTCTGCTTTTATGGTAGGCTAAACCAAAGCCCTGGATCTGCATGCTATAAGATGCCAAAGACTGTACTTTACAGTTGCTGTGAGACAGAAACTGTCTTTTCTGGTAAGAAATCCCTTATTTGCAAAGATTAATTAATTAGTGAAGAGTTTTGCTTTGTTGTGAAGGCACAGAGCTTTGTATCACTGCCCAAAGACAGGGATCTTGCTTTCTGCCTTTCAGATTCCCTTAAGGCTTTTGCCATTTGACTAACAGAGTCAACATCAACTAACAGCATTAACACTGTAACTCCATGTCTTGTATTTTCCTCAAGTAAAGATCTTACAGCACAGAATTCTGAATCAAATCTTTATTTAAACCTCTAAGCAAGAGAACTGAAAGTAAATGTTTCTCAGAAAACAATCTAAGAGACACAGCAATTTCACTTGAATGACTCCTCCATTTTGCTATCGATTTTCATTAAAACTAACTTTATTAACAACATGTCCTCTGGTCAGCATGTCACCACTGCCCTCAAACTTAATACATTACTTGAACACAGACATTAAAGGAGTTACATACATAGAAACAAGACTGTGAAGGACTGTGTCATGATAACCATTATTTTCACAAGCTCCACCCCTCAGCATCACCCCTGGCTGCATCTTATTTAGCTGGTGAAGTTATTTGTAGCAATATCAGCCTATTTTATTTGTCCTTAAATGTAATTCTTCACAGACAATGACATTTTTATTAGTAAATGAGAAACAGTGTGTGCCAGCAGAGAGGGCTCTGACTCAGACAGGGCTGACTAGGGGTCAGGAGACTGTCATACTGTTCCCAAACTTACCCATGGTCTGCAAATCCTTCCAATCATCCTTACCTCCATTTCTTTTTTGGCCCCTCTCTAAATAGGATCGTGCTTTTTGTGACAAAAAAATGTCTCTATTATTCCCACGTATGTGGTGGTACTGTTCCCATCTTGCTGGAGCCCTGATCTTGATGGGGGCCTCTCAAGATTTGGCACAATGCAAGAGGTTCCAATTAAAAATAATTGATCATTAAGAGGCAGAGAATGGTAAAGAGTGAGCTGGCGCTTTACTTTCTGTCGGGAAATAGTCAAACACTAGTGGCAAAGTAGAGACATGTGTGATGACACCAAATCTTCCCAAAGAAATGAAAGTGGGAAGTGTCACTCATCACCTTTCGGGCTTTTGTGTAACATGCGTAAGGAATGTTCCCATCTCTGAAGAGTCTCTGTGGACTCTTCAGATGATGGGATTTAGTGTCACATGCCCTCTTCTGCCTGCCTTTTTTTGGTTGTTGTACAAAGTGTTGCCATGTGGGGTCTGTGTGATAGCACATACTGCAAAGTATCTCCAGCTGAGTGGGATCAGTGCTGGCCAGTCGGATTGTTAGTTGGCTGACTATTCCCTAAAAATGAAAACCAGACACTGAGGAAACTATCTTGTTCATAAAAGGAAAATATTTATCTGCAATGAAAAAAACCAATCCCTGCCCCCAGAAGTAACTGGCTGGGTATTTCATTAAATGATCACTACTGAAGTGATTAAATAATTAGGCAGCAGAGCAAGGAGGAAGCCCACTGCTTTCCCCACACCTCCAAAATATGGATTTGAATTAAGCAAAATAATTTTCCAGTTTACTCTGAACTGCTTCAAATGAAATAAAAAACAAAAGGGAAAAAGTCTGAATGTTTTGTTTAAATGCTTCTTAAATGAAGCAACTCTAAGTTTGAATTTGAAATGCACCCAAAAAGAGTGAAAAACATTAAGCAACCTTATAAGGTTCAGCTGGAATTAAGGGGCAGACTAAGGGATGGACCAAGGCTAAGACTGACAGGTGAAGGCAGGAAGCTGAGCTTTTGGAACCATGGGCAGTTTAAGAGAGATGCAAAAGTCAGTTTGGCCTACAGCTTGTCTCTGAGAAAGTCTAACGTACTTCATCTGCATCATGTAGACCTGGTAATAAAGGAAATAAGGCAGCAGATAGAACGTTTGGCTTAATGAGGTTAGAAATGGCATATAGGGAAAAGTGTTTGTGGAGAGCAGAGAAAGAAAGGAGCAATAAAAATAACTGAGACCAAGACAGAAGAAGCATATGGGCATAGCCACAGCTACACATACATTTGCCTTTCCTGGGTTTCAGGCTGGCCAGAAGGAAAACACCTTCAGTGCAAAGGCATGCTTCAGTGCCTGCTCAGCCCAGCGCTCATGCTAACTGTGCCTGCCTGTTGGCTAATGCCATGGGCTGGCTTGCAGACTGGGCTGTCTACAAGCCAGCCATCCTAGGGCCTGTGCAAGGTGAATGCATGACTGATTGCCTCAGTCCGGGCAGGTGTTACTCTGGGATCCCTCACACTGCCTTATTAACAGGACATACATAGCAAAGTACTGCCTCTGTCACCCAGTAAGTGTTGTGAAGTGCTCAGGCTGCAAAGTAGCACTTAGTCATGCATAGCCGCAGTAGCATCTCCAAATCTATGCAGACTGTAAACTGCTGTGATCAATGTGATCGCATATTATATTCCTCCCATAAGCTTTCAAAAGTACGAATTTTGCTGACAAATAAATTCATGAAGGTTGCCGGGAGCATGGAGTGCATTTCCAGAATGTCAGTCCTAGCTATTCCCTTGGAAACCAGTAAACAAAGAGTTAAGGTATGAGCAAACACAACCTTAACTGTGCTGTTTGAGCAATGCCCCAATATGGCCATAACACACTGAGCCTGTGCTATCTCAAAGGCAGGGTGCAAACGTTTGGGGAAAAGGGCACATGACCACAGGACAGTCTGAAGCCTTCTCTTTGCAAGGGAAACTGGTCTGTGGGGAGGCTGCCAGGGACTGGGGGCAGTGGTGGGCTGACACCCACTTTGTCCAAGAGACAGCTGGTCTCTTCCTCAGGACTAACACATAGTCACTTTACAACCCTTGTCCTTGCAGAACACCGCAGAACATTGCTCCACCCTCCAGCACTGAGCCCACTCACCATCCTGCCCGCACCATTGTGCATTTCTGGTAATGCCCTGGGGAGGAAGAGCTCTAGGTGCTGCTATTATCACAATTCACAAAGTCAACACCAAAAGGAGGCACACTACTGATACTGAAGCACCCACATGAACAGAGGAGGCAGGGAAAGAGGTAAGCCATCTTCCGAAAGGATAAAGCTTTCTCATGCCCAGCAGTTTTCTTGTATCACAGCCACAAAGCAGCCAAGTACTCCAGCTTCTCCAGCTGAAGCAGAACAGCTCCCACACCTGACCTGCACAATCCACCCTGGTGAGGGCATGGGGAGGGTTATTCAGGCCTTGCTTTTGAAAAGGTTTGTGGCTTACCACATTTGCCAAGATGGAAAGGTGTAAGATGCTAACAGACAACTTTGCTGCTGTGTCAGTTAAGGCAGGGGTAGAAGAGGAGAGAGTGTGCAATCTCTGCTGTAGCACAAACACTGCTCTGAAATGTGTGGCCATAGAGAACCCTGCTCAAACACTCTTTACCATGGCAGGGGTATACTCAGAAGTGTTGTGCTGTCCCTCTTCTCCATTTATTTCTCATTCTCTGCTCCCTAGGAAACTGAGAATCACATTAGCATCTCCCTCTTTTTTGTCCTACTTTGAACGCTGAGTAGCTAGCACCCATTATTCTGTGACAATGTCCCATCTTACTGACATGTCTTGAATATGTACATTTTTATACTGCTTTAATAGTGCTATTTTAAACTTTAAAGCCTGTCACTTGTCCCCAGGAAAGTCAGATGGAAAATAATACTATTCTCTTATTTTTCTGGTCTTCATTTCCGAAGTAGCAGTCACTACAGCAAGCCTCTCTCCTCCTGTTGGTAAGAATATCTGTAGCCAGTCTGCACAGCACTGTCCTGTAACTACAACTGAAGGCAAATCCTAGTATTGTAATTACAACACATCTGTAGCATGTGAGGGCTTGTTCTGTGATCACTTACAACCCCTTGATTTGGAGTTTTGGCTGAGCAATGAATGCAGTATCAAGTGAGAGATAAACACAGACATTGAAGACTACAAAGCTAAACACCATGTTTATGGCTGTTCCTACCTTCACATGGACACAGTATGTACTAGTGTGTCATAGTGCACTAGTACAAGATCAAGAGGTGGACCACAACACTGAGTTTTGAATTCAAACCTCCTCCAGTCCCTGAGGCCCAGAATCCAGTCTCTGAAAACAGGCACATTCCTACAGTTTGGGCTTTCCCAGATTAGGGAAGGGGGAGAAATTTTCCATTACCATATACAAAGAGCCAAAATGCAGAAGCTGTCCTACCTCAAGCTGACAACAGCATCCTTGTGCCCCTTAGAAATACTTTCCTGACTCAGGGGTGAGCTGCAGACCCTACATGCAATCCCAAGTTCTGGGTGCAAAACTCAGTCAACTGGCTCAGGAAATCAGGCTATGGCCTGTTCTGCTTGACAAAGAAATGCCCTACAGTAGAGCTGGCTAGCAATAACCAACATAACCTCCCTGCATTTCATGTATAAGAGAAAAAAGGCTAGTGAAGACTGCATAGTGTTGAGTTCTAGAGCTGTCCTTCCTAGTGATAACCACTGCATTTTCATCAGAGCATTTGTCACCAGCAAATTAAGAGTTAACCAGGATGGAGGGAAGAACATATTTCTTATTTGTCTCCTCATGCAGTTAAAAAAAATCATTTTAGATTCAGGTGTAAAAGTCCCTTCTCTTGACCTACAAGGTATTTGCCATACTGTCTGTCTCCAGGGTTAAAAATCTCCCTGGCAGTAAGAGCTTCTGTAAACACTCCCACTTTATCTGCAGAGAGTGAGAATCCCAGCAGTACTAGAAAGAGATATAAATGGAAACTGTAAAAAAGAATCATTTAAAATATCATTCTGCATATGCTAAGAGTGATTTCTGGCAAGAATTAATTAAACTAGATGAAACATTTCTGATATGATTTGTGCTATCAGATCATTTAATTAGTGCTGGCTTTTAGTTAATCGTAACAAGCTTCTGTGAGGGTGAAAAAGAAATAATTGTTTATTCAAATGGCAATAATTTGGGTTTCTTTAATTGATTCCTAGTGTGAAAGCATCGATTCCTGCTGTTTGCTAAAATGCTGGGTGGAAAAGTTCCAGCATGATGTCCAATTCCAGAGGGCACTGAGTCTATTTCCCACTGCAGCCTCCCATCTGTGATCTAGCTTGCTTCAGCCCTATCATTTCTCCTGCCTTGTCTGTATACCGCTGAGCACTGAGGCAGGACCTAGCTACTCTCGAGTGCTGGTGGGCTTATTAAGTATTCCTATGTGAAGCTGATGATGTGCTCATAAATAATATTGGTGGGACTGAAATCTGTTTTCTTTCCAGCAGGCTGGATATTCAGGAAAGGAAATGTTTTTAAAAGAAAAGAAAAAATCAGACACCCAAAGAGTGTCTAAAAGGGAAGAGGTTTTAGATGATAGAAAACCTTTCTTAAAAAAATCATTTTTTTTCTATTACTCAATTTAATTCACCAATCCTTGCCCAAGAACAGGGAGGAAATCGATTTTGCTTCATTATCAGGATACAGTGTAGAAATGTCACTGAGCCTACAAACACACATGTTAACAGTTTCAAAAGTGGGGCTGGTTACTCCTGTTTCTGCTGACCACTAATTTGTTGGGTGCCAGTCAGTAAAAAGGTCATAGAATTCCTGCTGAGTAAAAGGTGGTACAGGACTAAGGCATGGAAAGAAGCCAAAAAACCTCCCAAACCCCAAAAACCCAAGCAAAACAAACAAACATAAAAGGCATTTCTTCAGTTTGAAACTCCATGGAAGCATATTACAGATTTATGCCTAATGCAATGCTGAATTATGGGTCACTGCTGTAAGACCAGAATTCCTTACATTACTTAATCTAACGAGGTCCATGAGAGAAGAAAAAAGGTCCAGTTTGCAAGATCTAAGGGGCTGAGACCTTATCTGCACACTTTCCTGTAAAGCTCCAGGTGCACTGTGAGATCTATATCATCAGTTCCATGCTAAAAACTATGTTGTTTAAAACAAAACAATCAAAGGCTGAAAAGCAAAGCTCTCAAATATCATGAAGCAGCAAAGCAAAGTTTGCCTAATGTAACCTTCGTTCAGCCTCCGGGTTGTGTGGTATAATACACTGTTTCAGTCTCTGACCAGGTACTGCCCCCACATTCGTTTTTTTGGCAAGAGCCCCTGCTTCACTCCAGGCACAGGACCGACAGTGCTCTGCATACAAAGCAGCTCTTCAATATTCTTTTTAATCTCAGCTCTTCAGCGTGGGGCGCCGGCTTCATCTACTGCAAACTGTCGCAACTCTGCATGAACAATGATACTTTTCCATTCTGCGCTGGTTTTTCTTTGCTGTTCAGCTCCAGAGCCCCAAAAGCTTTGCACTAGTTAACACATCTATTCCCAAAACGTCCCTGTGAGATGAGGAAATATTATCCCTAATTTAGAGAGTAAGATTGAGTTAATTTCTAAAGAAAGTCAGAAAGAGGCAGGAAAAGCAACCAGATCTCTAGAGTCCCAATCAACCACCTAAATCATCATTTTTACAACAGGCCTCTGGCCTTTATTCACACCACAGAACTTCTGCTAGAGGTTAGGCAGCAGTGCCAGAGACATAGCCCCATTCACTGACGTAACATAAATCTACTACTATGACTCGAGACCAATATATTATATGACCCTGCTCTAGGTTTACTTGGGGTGAAATTCAGTCCTATGCAGAGGGCCAGCATTTACATCTTTTCTCAAAGGTTGGCAGTTCTGTGTGTGCCTCACGCTTACCCTCTGATCCTTCTCTGGAAAGAAAGAAGTCGTGCTGCTGATCCACTAGACACAGTGATCACGTGATCAGAGGCACATGTGTATAGACTATGATTAGAAGGGACAGAGTAAAGGTTACACTGGCTTTTTGAAAGCTCTTTAGTAATCTAAAAAGTAGCAAGTTAAATAATAACACAAACTCTACATTAAAAGTTGTTTTACTCAAATAATTAAGGAACAAAATAATCTCCACCTTTCAGCCATCGTCAGTGTAGCAGGAGTGTGTTCTGTACACTTGAATACCTTTAACCTGCAAATCAAGAACCTTTTATCTTATTTAAATGAATGTCTTGCCAAGTGAAAGAAAGACCTCAGATTTTTTCACAGAGGTACCTGCTCAGTTATATGAAGGAGAGGACTGATACAGCATACGGGTCTCATTCCTTCTGCACTTTGCCAAGTTTATGTATTTTTATCTATCCATCTGCATGGCCAGTGAAGCTTGTGAAAACCCTTAAGAAGCGGAAGTTCCCTGTCCCTGTATGTCCACAGGTAATTTCCAGAACTTCATTGTTCCACAGTTCATGGCAAAGCAGCAGGCAAATAAAGAATGTTTTCCAAAATCGTAATTAAACCAAAGCAGATATGAGATTCACTGGAGCAATGATATCTTCCAATCCCCCTGCTAAAGGTCACATTTTCATTGCCTGCTTTGAGGCTCATCAATCAGTCCAAAGGTCAAGATTGCAGTGCAGCAGAAAAAGTGTAACTCCTCACACACTTGCATACACATGCACTTCCCTGGTCTTTTGAAACATTCCAGGAGTGGGGGAAGCAACAACACCCACCTCACCCCCCAGCCTCCAAAGCAAATTTACCAAATCAGATATTTAATGTTGAAAACAGGTTGTTTTTATAGTTTTAGTATCTGCCATGGTCTCCTTTTTTTCTGAATGAGTATTAATAAGTTTAAATAAATTTAATGAACAGTTACAAGTGACTGAAGAAAACAGACCTACCATATTCAGAATGCCATTCTTTGTTGCTGTCATTTTTAATTTCAGCTTTTGAATTTCTTCATTTAAAATATGTTTTATGTTTTAAAAATATGCATAGGCTTTTCAGGGTGGCTTTTAGCCATGCAGCTACTAAGCATCTCTCATATATTAAGGATTTATTTTTGTAAGAGCCTTCTGAATAAAAGAAGACTTATTCCCACTTGGCAAGTTGTGCAGCTATTGTACCCTACTGGTCCCATAGATGTGCCTGTACGATGTCACTACATTCCAGTCCTTTGCCTGGATTCCTGTGGTGTTTGGGAGAACCAGGATGCTCAGGGTTGCAGCGGATTGCAGCAGTGTTGATGCAGGCAGCAAATGCTCCAGGCCAAAGTTTCTGCAGCTGGCCTGAGATGGTGAATTAGACACTTGGAAGTTAAGAAGCTGGGCTTCTCCTCTGTTTGAGCAAAACTTAGTTTTGCTGCCCTAGCAAAAGGGGCTAGTGTCAGCCTAATGCTGAGCTCATAAAGCACCTAGAAACAATCACAGAAAACAATCTCAGAAAGTCTGTTAATAAAAAGACTCAGTGCAGGCTCAGGAACCCACCAAGCTAATTGTTAGAGATGCAGAGTGAATTTTAGAGAAGATTCACCCCAGGTTTGCCTCTCTCCTATTGCTCCTCCTTGGCATCTCCTGTTAGCCAGTGTTAGAGACTGACTACAGGCTTAGGTGTGTCGCCCTTTGATTCAAATCACTGTAGCTCTGCGCTTACACCAGTAAGTTATGCCAGGACATTTCAGCCTCAAGGAAAGGCCAGGGCAGAGAACAAGAGCTGGGTCCTGAGCCTTGCTCAGTTGCACTTGCTGCTCCAGCTGCCCTGAAAAGACAAGGGTTCAATGGCAGCTGGGCTCTACCCTACTTACTCTGCTCTGCCCTGGCAGCAGCAGCTACCAAGGCAGCTTCCCTGAGTTCTGCCACAGCCAAAGGATTCACCACAGCTTCACTTCTGGTTTGGCTGCCCTTGATAATTGCCTATTTTGCCTATATCCAAACCTTCCCAAGGCCACACAGTGGTGGAGGCTACACCCAAATTCCAAGTCTCAATAT